>BSAI01000015.1:25154365-25251750 GCA_036245035.1 Adrianichthys oophorus
CCCCCCCCCCCCCCCCCCCCTTTGAAGAAAGTATCCTTTTGCAACCGTCTGCTGCAACTATCATTAGTCAAAATGCTCAAATTAAAAGCATATCTGCAAAATATTGTATTCTTATTATCATTAAAGAATATGAAAGGAAAAAAAAGCATGGATCAACATACATAATCAATAACTTTATTAACATTGTTTTCTTTTTTTTAGAATATAAAATAAAAAAATAGATACATTTGCCAGTGATTTCCAAAAATAAATTGCAATATCTGTATCAACTCAGATCATTTATGGCTGACTAATTGAATCAATTGATAACATGAAAAAATTAATGTAAAAAAATAATATTACACTAGATGCTGCAAATTTGGCAACATTAAGATTAACTCATGAGCAAAATATTTTTCCTCTGTGATGCTTGAGGTTTCATGTATGTGGGTATCGTCGTCGCTGACTACAGAAGGTAAAAACGGCATACCTCTTTTTTTTAACCGCTTTCTCGTGATATCGAGATAATGATGTTGTGTCCCTCTCTCCCTTTCCCGCACTGAGACGCAGATACTTGATCTGATTAAAGTTTCTTTATTTTAGGCCATAACCAACAGCTTACACTGAAAACTCACAACAGCAAAAGAAACGCTCAACAAAAGTTGTTTTATTATACTATTTTTAATTTATTAGTGGAGCTATGTTCACTAGAAAAAAACACAAAAAAATTCAGTCAATTGGTTGAATGACAGAACCCTGTGCCCTGATGCGTTCACTGACCTCCGGATCTTGCCCTGCCCAAACAGAAACACATCCTAATTCAGTCAGCAACAGTATACATATATATATATATATATATATATATATATATATATATATATATGTATATATATATATATATATATTTGTGCAATAATAAATTAACAATAATACAATAATAATTTTTTTAGGCAAAACAAAGCATTTTATCAGGAAAAAGTGTTGACACAATTGAAACAATCAGTTATAATTGATAAGTTCTGCTGGTGTTTGACATTTTCTCTGATAAACTGCTTCATTTTGCTGCAGATGTCCGGAGCTCAGTGAACGCACCAGGCAGAGACGCACCAGGCAGAGATGCTCGGCGGCCCGGGGCTTGTCCTTTTCAGTGACTGATTATTTAGGCTTAAATAGCTGAAGGTGTGTTCCGGCCAACTGTTTAACTGACATCAACTCATAACTGCATAATCCCCAGGTTGTCCCGCGACCATTTAAGAAACTGAACAGTTTTTGTGCTCCTCTTGCTCAAACTAGCGCTGTAATATATTCTGGTGATCCGTCCACGATATGCTGACTTCAAATAGAGTACCGTATATCTTCCAATAGTAGCCGGGACGTTTATTTTTAAAAATTGTCGGACAACCTGGCATTTATTAGAGAACAGCATCTATTGGAAACCGGAGTTTATTCCATCACAGGCAAAATGGTGATGGTTAATGAATTCATTTTGCAGTAAAATTCGGTCAGAAATGAAGAACACCAGATGAACATTTCAGGATTTGTTGAAATGATGAGAACATGGCATTCTTTTCTGATTAGCACTGACTGTGAAAGTTTCTTTATTCTTTGAGTCAACAATTTCGTATCAAAAACCCTCTTCACTTTCATGCCGATCATTTTCCTGGAGACGCTCATCTTTTCTTTGCTCAGTCCATGTTCAAAACAGGTCTTTTCATTTGTTGCTGCTTTCTCTGCTCACCAGGAAGCCAGGCTTGCTTCTTTTCTTTATTTCTTTCTGCAGCCGTGTCCGTGGTTTAGGATTTAGCTTGATCGAGTGTGCATGCTTGACAATTGGTAAAATTAGACTTCCTCCTGCTATGTCATTGCTATGTCTATGCAGTTTTGGTGCAGCTGCATCTCAAATACAAAAAACTGTCAGGGAGGATTTGTGCCTATTTTGGATTGAAAATTCAATCAGACATGTGTGTGTGGAATTTTAAAAAAATCAGGTTCATTAGAGGATCACTTGAACTTTAATTAGAGGACCACTTGAACTTATGATCTTAGAATTATAGCTTTCTATTATATGTAGTTTTTGAACATAAAACTACTCACATTCAAGCATGTATTCATAGAAATACCCGACCTGACAAAATTGTTAGCATCCTTCTGTTATTGAAATACAAAACCCACAATGCTCATTCAACGACTTGGTTCTGGCCAAAGTTAAATTATTCATGAATCATTGACCAATGAACACAGAAACTGCTCTTAAATTGTTGTTAGGCAGAATCAGTTTTAAAAAAAATAACGGAACAAGCCTAGATAAAATTCAAGATGCCTCTAGAAAAGATGGAAAATAATTTGACTACATGTGAACATATTAAACTGACTTGCCCTCTAACTAGAATCACAGATGTCTGTAAACTTTAGTTCAGTCACTGTCTTTTTAAGTGCTGAAAAAACAATTGCTGTATCCGTGACTACAGCTGTACATATTTAAGTTTAAAGGCCGTGGGACTGTAGGCTAAGTCCACGAAAGAGTAAAGCTGATGACTAGATAAAGAGATCAGTTGTAAAATGGTGATCAAAGAACAACACCAAAACACATAGAAAAATAAATCCACAGGTCAAACCCTGAGGGCCAGTGTCCTACATGTTTTTCCAACTAACCTGCCATTGAATTTTCTTATTGTCAAAACACACTTAACCCAAGGAAAGTTGGAAAATCTCCTAAAGGCATCAGTTTACAAATGAGACATTATTTTAGCATGTAAGAAAAAAAAGGCTTTATTTTCATCATTTAACCTTTCAAAATAAGAGAAAACAAAATAGGCAACAAAATGGTATGTTCAAAAGTTTGGGCACCCTGCAGAATTCATAGTATGCACCGCCCACTTTGGAAAAGCTGAGACCTGACAGTGTCATGGATTGTACACAATCATCATTTGCAAAGATTAGATGATTTCAATCTCAAATATTTGAAATAATCTGAGTCATGTGATCTTGCCCCAACAATCAGCATCATGGGTTCTTCAAGCAGTTGTCCAGAACAATGAAACTGAAAATATTTGATGCTCACAAAGCAGGAGAAGGCTGTAAGAAGATAGCAAAGTGTTTTCAGATGCCAGTATCCTCTGTTCGGAATGTCGTTAACAAATGGCAGTCAACCGGAACAGTGGAAGTTAAAACAAGATCTAGAAGACAAAAAAAATAAATAAATCTCAGATAGAGCAGCTCATAGGATTGTGAGAAAAACAAGAAAAAAACCACGTTTGACTGCACCATCCCTCCAGAAAGACCTGCAGACTCTGGAGTTGTGGTGCACTGTTCTTCTATCAAGAGATACTAGTACAAATATGGTCTTCATGGAAGAGTCATCAGAACAAAACCTCTTCTATGTCCTCACCACAAAATTCAATGTTTGAAGTTCACAAATGAGCATAGAAACAAGCCTGATGCATTTTGGAAACGAGTTATGTGCACCGATGAGGTTCAAATGGAACTTTTTAGCTGCAACGAGCAAAGGTACTTTTGGAGAAGAAAGGGTCCAGAATTTAAGGAAAAGAACCTCTGTCCAACTGTTAAGCATGGGGGTGGAGCAATCATGCTTTGGGCTTGTATTGCAGCCAGCGACACAGGAAACATTTCACGAGTGGAAGGAAGAATAGATTCTACAAAATGTCAGCAAATTTTGGACACTAGCTTGATGCCATCTATGAAAAAGTTGAAGAGAGGATGGTTTCTCCAAATGATAATGATCCTAAACACACCTCCAAATCCACGCTGTCTTACAATAAGAGACAGAAACTGAAGGTATGCAGTGGCCTCCCAATCATATGACCTCAACATCATTGAAAATCTATGGATAGACCTGAAAAGAGCAGTGTGGAACAGACATCCCAGAAATCTGAAAGAACTGGAAGACTTAAAAAAAAAAAAAAAAGGATTAAAATACCTCAATAAACAAAAATTGAGAGACTCTTGGCTGGCAACAAAAAGTGTTTACAAGCTGTGATACTTGCCAAGGGCGCAGTACAAGGTACTAACTCTGCAGGGTGCCCAAACTTTAGCACACACCACGATTTTGTTTTCTGTTATTTTGAATGGTTAAATGATGGAAATGGTGCCAATTTTTTAGATATTAAAGGGATGTCTCATCTGTAAACTGATGCATGAGAGTTTTTGAATCTTTCCTTGGGTTCTTTATGCACAATAATGTAACATTTTACCTGGGGTGCCCAAACTTTTGATCCCGACAGTATAGGAAATGGATGCATGGATGGATGGATGGATGGATGGATGTTTTGGAGTTGCTTTGATGTATCTTTCACAGGTCAGGGTGTTCTTACTCCAATATTGGTTACATTCTCAGGTCATAGGTCTTATAACGAGATGATAAAAGAAACAAAAACATTAGACTATTGTGAATTGGCCCTCTATGAGCTGTTGAACATCTGGGGAAGAAAGAACTGTCTCATGTTGAGCAACTCTGCCTGAGATCTAAATAATAACATCAACCTAACAACTTTAACTTTAGGAGTTATACCTTCAAAGGCACATTAGAGACTGTTTCCAGTTTCCTTAAACTCTATTTCATTTGAACAGGTGTGAACACTTGTCTGACATCTGATGTAGAGTAAACAAGCAAAATCTGGTCTGCTTAAACATGAGTGAATACTTGTTTACAAAAACATTTTTTTACTTTTCATGTGTGTACGTTAATAATTCTTTAGTGATTAAGTGTCAATACTTCTTTATGCACAGTCATTTTACTACATAAAATACAGTTTTAAATGTCTTCTGCAAATATAAAAGAGATATTATTCATTTATTTTTATGGAAAATATTCATTTCTTGCTCTACAAAATCCCAATGGACACTGTGTAAAGCAAATCAGCTGCCACTCTGACAAAATCAGAACAAGCATGAATCTTGACCAAGAGCATTTTTTCTTGGGAGCTTATGACACACTCAGGATCTTAGCCCACTCTGAATGATTACAAAGGTTTGTTGCAAGGCCTCACAGATGTATGACAGGGCAGCCCCATATTTCTCTTTTAGGTAAACAGGTGGGTCAGAATGTCATTTCAAGAGTCAAATAATCTTCTAAGAATGTTTTACATTTAAACTGTTTGTATTTAGTTAATTATTGTCTTTTGCATTATTACTGTTAGTCTTAGTAAGTGTCTGCTGCAAATATGTCAACTGAAAACTAAGGAAAGACACGCTAAGTGACAGACTAAAAAGATGACTGGCAGGAGGAAACCGATTTCAGTTGGGACCATCTTGAAGAGGTAACAATGATCTGTCAGTGTTAGGTTACACAACTTAAGATTAACTCAAATTGATTACCTTAAAGTCAGACACAGAAGATGACTCACAGGCAGGACACCTTAATGATCTTAGAATGAGCTCAACCCTAAGTAAGATGAGCACGTTAGAGGAAACACTGGCATTAAATACAGAGAAAAGGCAAGTACAGTAATAGTAAAGTTTGGAGAGAGCTTTGAATAAAGCCGCCGCTCCTCCACATCAAGAGGTGCCAGTTGAGGTGGCTTGGGAACGCCTGAACGCCTTGCTCGGGAGGTGTTGTCTCGGCTGGCCTGGGAATGCCTTGGGGTTCCCCCAGAGGAGCTGAAGGAAGTGGCCAGCATTTTGAATTTGAACGATCGAAGGTACCTGTTTAAAATCTGCAAGTTCAGGATCGGGCAGAGACCGCCGTTCTTCTTCAGAACAACAAAATAGCGGCTGTACCAACCCTTGTTTGCCTCTGTAGTCGAAACAACTCGAATCGCTTCTTTTTCCAACAGCTATCGTATTTTCTCTCACATTATGGGAGCTGCTGAAGTTCCCACTGTTGTGTTGACGACTAAGCGGAAACATGGAGGTCTGACCCAGAACTGTAGCCGGTAACACATAGCAACAGTTTTCTTGACCAATGGGGAGGGGGTACATGGGGAACCGTGTCATGGCAATGCAGCGTTCTTTGGGGCTGGGCCCCCTTGGAATTTCCGTTCCACTGTTTCTCAGTGGCTAGTGAGGAGGAGCTGTCATGTCCCCCATTTGGCAGCTCTGGACATCCAAACTGGCTAGGAGGACTGAGGGTCCCTTGTTCCATGACGGCAGTTGAACCCTCTGTTGGGGGGTGGGGTGGATGGACAGTCTGACCCTGAACCAGGGTTTAATTCTTTGAGTGAGGCAGTTGTGCTGATGACTTTCACCCGCTTGCAATGGGTTTGGATTTCCCTTCACGCCGGGGAATGATGCATCACAGCGCTTCAATCTCTTTCTTGCAAAGATCAAACCTGGTTTGTGCGTAGAAATGGGCTTGTCCAGGTATGCCACCCTTTCTTTCTCTGGGACATTGGAAAGAGTTAGCCATAAGTGATGTTTTGCCACGACTGTGAAGTCAATTGCTCTGCTGACGGAGAGAGCAATGCCACGAGACATCCTGAGAATATAGTCCATGGTAATTCTGACCTTGTTTAGAAGGGGGATGAGTGGGCTGTCAGCAGGCAGCTGTGCACCCAGCTCCGCTAGGCACATAGCCTGGTAGGTTTGAAGCATAGTTACGGAGCTCAGAGCTTGAGTCACGTATCCCTGCACCCGATAAATTTTGTCCAGGTGACCGGCCGAGAATCTGCAGTGTTTGGACAGCAACGTAGCGGGGCCAATCGCACCGTGGTTATGGGACGTTGCGAAATAAGCCACCAGTGATGGTATCATGGGTGGAGGGTGGACCAGGCCTGCTGACTAAGCTCCCTCCAGGTCACAGTACTGTCCGAAGCCAGGCGTGGACAGAGGTTTGCTCCATGATGATGTTAGCTCGGACACAATGTCCGGGTACATGGGCAGATCATTCTTTACTGTAGTCAGTTCAGGTGGCAGAAAATATCCAGCAAAACGAGACAGTTTTTGTTTTTTTTTTTGGGGGGGGCACTTCCAACAAGGAGAGAAATGATGAGTCATCGTGGGACACCGGCACAGCAGTGGCAGCATGGTCATTTGATGTAAAATCCTCCTGGTCCTCTTCGGAGGAACCAGGAAAATCGAGACCATTGTCCAGAACATCGTAACCCTCATAGGATGAGACTAGCTGGGGCGGTGACTGCCTGTAAGACAGAAGAGCATAAGAACTGAGTGAAGGCGCCAAAGACAGGGCTTTATAATTAAAGGGCGGGGGGGCGGGCACCTGACATTAGGCATCTTCTGCCTAAAGGCGTGAATAGAGGTGTCTTCAACCAGACACGCAAGAATGTGATATCCCATAGTACATGTGTTGTACCAAGTGAATCGTCCGACAGGGAACCTGAACACTACGCAAGAAGCCCATTAGTGCTGTTCAAGGGTGTGTGTGCTGCACACAGCAAGAATTTTGTCATTGTAGCAATGAGCAATGCGCGCACCTTACTAATGACTAGAGTGCTGTGTAAAGATACTGTACAAAACAGCCTTTGTACACCATAAGGGCGTGTAACTTACATTATTCTTACAAGTAATTCACAATACATTTACCACATGCATGACAATTGTACCTTCCATTTTCATGATGTCCCTTAGGGTGACCCCACAACACATAACGGAATTACATCACACACCTGGGCTTCTTATAAGATGCGTCCATCTTATATCATCTCTCTCTCTATTTTGCTTCCTCATCTCTCCTTGTGGAGACTGGCATTGTCAATAAGCCTAAACCTGCTGGGGAGAGTTTAATCTATCCTGACATCTCTCCTTGGGCATGTCTGCCATTTCATCCACTTTCATTCTTTTTCGCTCTCTATTTTTCTTCCTTTTTTGATTCAATCTGTTTCTTTAGTTTCTTATATCTTTGGAGATTGGCATTTTTTGTGACGATGGTTATGGTTAAGTAATTTTAAGTATTGTGATGGCTTACTTTTGTCTAAATAGCAACTTGTATTTATAAAAGTGTGAGTATGGGTGCAGACAAAGAGGGGATGATTATTGGATGCTGCAAAACTGTTGACATTTTATGTATCACGAGTCTAACTCAACAAATCACCAATTGTTGACTGTTTTCTTAAAGACACCAGTGACTGGCTTCCTTCCCCCTTACACCCACTTGTGTATTACTTAAGAGTGGTGCATAAATGGATCATGGGATGTAAAAGTAGTGCAGCTTACTGCAAGGCCTCACAGAGGTGTGATGGCACAGCTCGATAACGTTTGTAGAGGTCAACAAATAAGTCACAATGTCATATGAAGTGGATGCATGCTGTTGTGCCAGAGATTACTGTGGAATCTTTTTAACTGTTCTGTAGAGGCTAAAACATCAATTCATATAAAAAAGATTTAAGCAGACAGTGAGTTTTTTGTGGGGTACAAAAGAGATTTAGGAAGAAGCAATTCATTTTATTGGAGGGGGATAAATGGACCAAAGGGTGGATTCCATGCTATCTTCTAATAAACTTTTGGTCTTAATCCAGTCAAATGGTTTCCACTTGGAGCTGTTGTGCTACTATAGCATGTTGGAGAACTAGCAGGTGGAGTAAAAAATGCTTAACAGACTTTGTGCTGAAACTATGCCAAATTTTTCTGGGTCCAAGAAGCTTTTTCAACTTAGCTTAGTGACCAATTTGGTAGAGCAAGACTAGCTGAAACTAGCAGATAGACAGTCGTGAAACATGAGAGGAAGATGGTTACATCTGAGCTGGTGTCATGTTATGAGGAGACTGATTTTCTTTGGCGTAGAACAATCAATATGCATCAATATGGCTTAGCTTTAAATTATTTTAAATTTCCTTTCTTAAACTGCAGCTCTTTTTCTGTGCTTTATCTTTGTTGCTTTTTTCTGTGAAAAACTGAAATCACAAACATTGGACAGTTATCTTTTTTATTGGTGCAGAAGAACAAAACAATATTTGTTTAACATACTCCCTTTTACAAAAATGGAATACATTTTTGATGATCTGATGTTTAACTCTACCTGCTTGCCTTCACTAATTTTGATTTGTTAACAGTCAAATCCAGCACATTCAAGCTTGTAACTGCATTCATTTCCCAGCTAAACTCATGCTTTCTAGAGGACACTTTCTATGTAAACAAAGCAGCGTAAAATGGTTTAAAGAAAATATTGAAAACAAGCCGAAAAAAAAAGCAAGGAGCCTATTTTTTTGGGACAATATTCCGTTTTCAACTGACTTTGGATGTTGTGATTGAAAAGCAGTCCAGCATTTTATCAGCTGTTTGCAGGCTGACCTTTGAAGCCAAAGAAGCCAATCATTTTACAAATTTAATTACACAAACAGCCAAGACCCATTTCCACTTCCTTGTTCAGAATTGGTTATTAATGGACATGCTTGGTGCCCATTAAGCACAGAAGTGGTTGTTGTGGCAGCCAGGTTTGTCCACAGACCACAGAAGGGCATTGTCAATGCCTGTGCATACTCACTGCCACCTTACATTATTCAATTACGTTTTCTGTTTTTTATGATAGTTTATAAATGTTTGGAGGAAGAAAAAAAAACTACATTTTCTCTTTTGTTTTTGTTTACACATTTTAGTTTTACTAGTGCATGTACCAGTGTTGCAGTGCAACTGCCAGTGTCATTTCCATCCATCTATTATATTTTATAATAGCAAATTGAGTTTTTGTGTAGGTCTTCCCCTTCTTGTCACACCCTAAAAAAAATTAACACGTTGACTGCATTTTTACTTAGTACTGGATTAAGTCAGTTTACCACTTATACAATGAAAAAATAGATAAAATATCTAAACAGCCTGTGCTACCCTGAACTGCATAACTATTGGGAACAGTTTACATTTGATTTCCATAGGTGACTTAATTTATATCCTAAATATAGTATCAGAAATAGTAACTCAAAAAATTATTTAAGAACAATTCTGTTCAGGCAATTCCACAAAGAAAAAAGAGACAATCTATTTATTATAGGCTACTACTTTTAAAAAGCACATGGTGGGTTCAAAATTCAATGCAAAGAATGTGTGCAATTTGTTCTTGTTTTTTCCATCCATCTGACCTTCTGCCACAGAATAGTTGGGATCTATTGGGATATATTCTCTTTTCTCCTAGCATCTTGTCTACCTTTTTTTTTTTTTTTTTTTTAGAAGAGGCTAGCATGAATTCAAGCCCCTTTCTTATCAAGAGCAACCCAGACAATATGCCCAAGCTCTAACCCTGAGTTGTCTCTTTTTGATGGATGGGTGCAGGAGCTGTACTCTGACCCTCTTACAGTTGAGTCTCTCCATCTGTCTCTGAGCTCTGAAACCCATAACAGAAGCATTTCCACTGGTATTCAGAACCTCATTCTTTCAGTCTTTATAGAGAGGAATTACTGAACACATGGCAATTTTTTGTAAAATGCAGACTTTGCAAACACAGATGGCAAAGCCAGCAGTAACAGAAAAGAAAAAAAAGATTAACATTGTAAAACATTCTGTGAGCAGTTTTTTTTTTCTTTTTATTTCCGTGCATGTAAATGTTCAACTAAATGATATGCATTGGGGACGTCTGCATGTGCCATTATGCACAGACATATCTATTAGATATTTAAATCACGGCTATTTCAAGTGAACAGTTATACATATGCATTATGTACCTGATAGACATCAATTCATAGACGTCTATTTCTATTGCAATTTATATCTCTATCAGACGACTTTCCTACAGCTAATTATGTTGTGGTCCCATCATGCCTTGCATATTGTAAGCAAGTCATTAGGGTAGTTTCTTCCCACCAAACACATGATGTCTATTAATTATTTATTACACGTCTACAATATATGTATCTTAGCCATCTAATAGATATCTCTCGTAGATGTGTATTAAGTAACTAATAGACATCTGCAGATGTTGAAGTCAAATTAATGGAGTCTGGACATGATAACAGAATCTTCAGGGAGCTATTATTATGTCAGTCCTTTCATGGTTACCTTCCAACAGGTTTCTTGTTTTTCTAGTTTTTGTTCATTTTATAATATAATCATACAGGTTACTACAAAGGTTGTTTGATGGTGGACCCTTATCTGCCCTGTGTGATGACTCCCCTTCCTGAGCCATCTATTAGTAATAGATGTTATAGTAATTATTAGTATTATAATAGAAATAGTATAATCTATTAGTAATATAATAGTTATAGATTAGATGAATAATTGACAACAGTTGTAAATGTGTATTAGTTATCTAATACACATTTACAATCAACGTCTATTAGAAAACTAATAGACGTCTGTTGTTGATGTTTACAGGACATATCAGACAACTCTGTTTTGTCATTCCATTAGATATCTACCCATAGGGTTCTGCATGTAGAGGTATCCTACAAATCTACTTGTAGACTTCTAATCTTTGGATATTTTTAGATATCTATTAAATTATTTTTTTTAAATATATATATTAGATATGAAATAGAAAAGCCAAGTCAAACATGTTTCAATCATTGTGACTTTGGTTTCTCCTTTTTACTATCAAACATAAACATGACAACATTGGTGTAGAGTCCACTTTTTTTTTCTAATGCAAGTTTATACTTTTAGAACATTGCCTCTGACCAGCAACAAAACACTGTTGTGCAGCAGAAGAGAAGAAAATGTGCTTTAAGCTAACTCCAATAATAATCCACTCTGACCAATAGATTAAACTTTTTACTATCATTGTCTTCAGTTATATGATAAGTGAAAAATCTAAACAGAAATAAATATATCAGATTGTTATTTGATGCAAGTTTCTGAGACATTTAACCCCAGGTAAATTTCAGTAGAGACAAGAATAGATTGCTAAAAGTAGATGTGTAGTAGACCTTTATATGAAGATATTTTGAAAGGTCTTATATTTTCTTAAACCTTTTACAGTAAACAATATCCATGAATATGATCATACATTACCTTTGGCACACTAAAGAACAAATAATTTATGAAATATTAGTTGCTTTTGTGGACTCCTTTCACATCCAGAAGTAAAACGACTTGATCTCTGAGGCACTGCCTTAATCTATTTAGGTGACGTCACAATAATGACATCAAACTAGAGCCTGCCTCAGCAGCGTGTCTGCACTTGTCCGCTCATAAAAACAAACTTTTTTTTTTTGTACTTTTTTAAAGATGGATGTGCATGTTGTGGAGCCTTACACTCTTGACCCACAGTCCGATCCAGAATTTCTACGCGAGGCACAACGTGTGTGGAAATGTAGCATTAGCTCGTGCATTAAATCCGTATACTTTACTTATGGGTCTGGCATCTTCATCAGGTTTTATTGTAGGAATGGCTCCGGCTCTGAGGATCAGTCTCCCGAACAGTTCACTTTGATACAGGTCAAGGTTAACAAAACAGCCATCTGTGAAGTGGCGTTTACAGACAAAAAGTTGCTGGCCGGTCTGATGTGCACTCCCATAGATAAACTCCAATCATTTCTGATGAGCATGCTCTCTCTTTGGAAGACTGAACAAACACCGAAATCTCTCGCAGCCTAAAAAACATTTGCTCCACTTAAAAGACATTGCATTGTAAAAAAAAAAAAAAAAGCTAATCATTGTTTTCTCTGAAAATCCGCTGAGAAAGTAGGTGTGTTTTTTGTTAGCCTGGGGGCGGGGCTTGTGTAACCCAGTAGAAAAAAGCCCTTTATAAAAAGTACCATTACTAAGAAAAAAATAAAAATAAAAATAGGATAATTGAAAATAATAAAATAAATAAAGTGTTAAGACTGGTAAAAGGTTTAAAAGTCACTTTATTTTGTTAATATTCAGTTCATTTTCATAAAAGAATCTATGCTTGTGTTAAATTGTTTTAAAAGTTGGTGGACTTTTATTTTGAAAAGGTGCGCATCTTCCGGTCGACGTGATCCATGTGACAGCCTATCGGGTTGTCACACAGATGAGAGCTTTCATGTCAGTTAGCGGGAGCAACATTTTTCGCTTAGCTTCACAAACGAGGGAGAAGAGGAGAGCCAAAAATGATCAGAGTTATTTTTTTTGTTCAAATTTAAATTCTGGTGAAGTTGGGTTTTTATTTGTTTTTGTTTTTTTTCCACCTGTCTCTCCAGGAAAAAAAAAAAAAAAAAAAAAAAACTATTTCCCTTTACCAAATGGGACTTGGTGAGTGTTGAAACATATATTATTTGCATTCAATTGTTATTTAACAATTTTATTTTTGGTCAGTTCTCGAAATGGCAGACTAAGGTAGTAAGTTTCTGTTGTTTTATGGTATATTTGTCAAGTGTAGAAGTTGTTGACGAGAAAAAGTGTAAGCTTCGCCCAGACATTCCATCCGCCATTTTGCTGCGTAACTTAAGAGTTCTGTTAACAGAAGAGAACCTTATTTTTGAAACCTTATTTTTCCTATGGACTACACAGTATTTTATTTTGCTTAATTAAGTGTATTTTATGTTATTATGATAGGCCATTAAGGTTGGGCCAAAAGAAATAGACTCCTTTTCCAAGATCCATGTGAGGGATGAAACAAGATGGCGAGCCAACCCCGAATCCTTTGAAGTTATCCTAGCAGACAACTAAGCGCCCTCTGCTGGACATTGAACAACTTGTTTTCCCTTTCCACTGGAAACTGGTGGGAACTTTTCTCACACCACTGCAAACAGCAGAGCACTCCTGGACCATATTGGAAGGAAGGAAAAAAACTCACGAACACTTTTGAGCCCAAGTCACGAAAAAAGAGTTTTATTTTTGAGTTTATTCAGTCTTTTGCTGAATCACTTTGAGTTCTACATTTATTGTTGTTTTGTTGTATTTCATGGTTAATACTGTAAAGTGTTCCGGTAAAATCTGAAATATTGTTGTTGGTCAATGCAATGTATCAGAAGAAAAAAAATTTAATTTTAGGAAACTTTTTTTTAACTAAGAATGTGAAAACAGAACTAAACTTAGAATTTAAAAGGAACTTAGTAAGAACTTGAAACTTGAACTCAAAATAGAACTAAAAGAAGAACAAAACTAAATCTCCACCTTGACCTAAAGGTTGAAAAGTTGAACTCCAAAACAAAACCTAGGTTGACGAAAAAATCTTGTTGATCTAATTACCAAGATTAACCCAAACAGGTATTTTTTTTGTTGTTGTTTGTGTATTTGTATTGTAATATATGTGTACTTTGATACTATGCCGGTAAGTTATTTTCTTTTAGGTGTTTTAAAAAAGAAGCAAAAGTAATACGATCACAGTCGAACCTACTGGTCCAAGTTACTGTAGCTAACCCTCAGAGGTGGTACACTTGCAGCGCAGACTCCTCCTGGTAGGGGGTGTTCTCACTGCCTCTGTCACATGATGCGGACCCACCAGTTTTTGTGGGTATGGGAAGGGCTGCGGCTAAGAGCGGTGGGTTTTGGAGGATTACTCAAAATTGTGTGAATTAAAATACCGCTTAGGGGTTCTTCATAGTGAGGAATGAACAGTGTAGTTCACTTAAAAGCTCAATAACTTGATTTTTCGTGGTAAAGGCCCTTTAAGAACACTACTGGCAGATATCTAATAGAGTTAAAAATATAATAGAGTTGTCAGAGATGTCCTGTAGACATATACAGTAGATGTTTATTATAGGACAGGGCAGTGCTACAGGAACAATACGCCTTGTGAAGTGAGCCAAGCCACAAGAACCAGATCTGTTCAACAAACTACACAACACATCACTAGTATGCTGTGACTAGTAGTATAAATAGAGACAAACAAAAGTTAAGATGACTATAGCAAGAAGTTAAGAGTGGCTGAAAATTAGGATGAAAAAGTCAACAGGTTTTGATTTTCCTTGTTGTTTTAGGGTTACTTTTTTTTAATTTCAATTTTTCAATGTTGTTTTTGTCAGGACTCATCCTCATCAGTATCACCATATTTATTCCCCCTCTGGACTCTGCTCTATGCAAAGTATTGTTTTTTGCCTTGCAAGCAATTCCGTGCACCAAACTTTCGTATTGCCTCATTGTGTTCTGACCTCAGGCTGTTTCCTCTACTCCTTGTCTCGCTCTATGTTTTTGACTCCAGCCTGGCCTTTGACCTCGTCCTGTTTTTGCCTTTACCTGTTTTGGTCATTATTTAACCTGCTTTACCTCTGCTTTTACCTCTAAAAATGTCCTCATTAGGACCTTCCACACCTTTTAAGTTTTTCAGTAAACCGGGCCGTTGCAGCTTTGATCCTGTAGTGACACTTGTCTGTGATCACGAATGAAGACAGAGCCACATAATATAATTTCCTCCATACAACATGAAGCCATATTTCTACCTCTATTCTTTTTCTATGTTCATTTTCTGTTTCGTATTGTTGGGGTCAGGGGGTTGAGGCAATTGTGTTTCTTCTAATACATTTTTATGAGAAGGTCTTTATCTTTGTCTTGTTTGTTTTGTTTTTTATATAGGTTGAACATTATTTTTATTCAATAAAACACTTTGTGCTACAAACGTTGACAAAAAGGGCTTTATAAATAAAGAGACTACTCTCCAAAAAATAGTTTTTATAATATAAACTTAGCTGGCTGGGAATTTAGTGCTTATATAGTAAGCAAAAGCAAATTTCTGACTCCTGCCACTCTGCAGATGCTATGTCCTAGAAAATGTCCCCTGTGCTGGACCCCCTGGCGCAGTTGGCGGGCTGCCCCTTGCTGGGCAAGAGCTTGCACTCTCTGTGCTCCCATGCCTCACTACTCACAAGTGTTCGGGGCCCATGTGGCGGTCCTTCAGGCCCTGGTCATGGTGCTTGCATGGATTGCCTGGCAGGCGAATTTCCTCCATCGGCCCTACAATATGGGTGTGGGGACGTACTGGCAGCCACTGCTGCTTCGCATAAGGGTGTGAGCGAACTGTAGTTGAATTGTGTACATGTTGACAAGTTTGTATGTGAAGACTTGGAGCTAACAGGTATGTTTGTAACATCTTAGTGTGTGGACATGCCCCACCCATTTTAGACAAACATTTACACCTTACTGTAATGATTATAAACTTCCAGCATCTTGTTGCCTGTTATATTATAATTCTACCCTCCCCCCGTAATCATTCTCCAATTTATTTAACCCCACCCTTTTTCCCCTTTTCTTTTGTGCCATTACCCCCCTCTCTAGCATCCCTCTCCCTTCTTCATTTTCATCCAATCCAACAAAAAAGGATACAAACATAATCAATATAAATAAAGTTTATCCTAAATTGTTGGACAGGACCAGTAAAAAAAAAAAAAAAAAACAGCTTTAATGTAGTTCTTAATTTTTTTGCTTTTTTTTGGTTAAAATTCAGTGTGACCAATCTACAGTATGTTTACATGCTAAATGTTGCATTGGTTATTTCAAAAGGGAAACTTTTTAACTGCATGCCACCATTTACAGTAGATAAAAATGTACTACTTAAAAAAATACACAATCCAAGTATCTCAGAGACTTATGGACAGTAAAATTGCAGAGATGACAAAATGATGTAAGATATGTTTATTTATTGATACATTGTACTGACTTCAAAAATAAAATGAGTGATACATTTTTTTTTTTTTTTTTAAGGAAGTATAATACCTACCTTATATCTGCTAATAGTAGCCCCGGCATTTATTCAAAAAATTAGGCACCTGGTCGGGTGTTTATTAGAGATAGATGTTTCTTGGAGGCTGGCATCTATTAGATACAGGCCACTATTGGAAGATATATGGTAATTAAGCCAAATCAAACTTTATTTATTTTTTTAAAAGTGCTTTTTGTGCTTTGAGCAGCTCAAAGCCCGTTAAGGTTAAAAAGAAACAGGAAAAAAAAGCTAGCCTCCAAAATTTAAATCAATAGTAGACCACCCATTTGGCTTCCTCCCCTTTGTTGACGCATACACCCAATAACCCCACATACAATGAATACAGGCTTGAGAACATTACTGTAACGACAAAAGAAACAGTATTACAGTAAGTGCACTTCTGTCATGAGTCTGTGTCGCCAGCGAGAGCCGTCTCCAGAGTACTAACTCACTACACCTCCCAACAGCCATGGAGCCTGTGAATATTATCTTGCAAAGGCCTCAAACTAAGCTAAATCATGAGCTGTGACATTGATTAAATATTGATTTGTGACATGATGGGTCTGTTTTTTCATTGTTATCATGTCCTTTGCATGCTTTATGAAATCTTTCAAATTAACTCCTGTTTTCCAAACACTGAAACAAAGTGAAATAAAGAGTAAGAATAAACTCTTAACCTCCACGTTCTGGATCAATGGCGACTGCCCTCATTGATATACTATGCAGACGTACCAGATTAACTGTTCTGGTCAGCCTCCTGTGCATAGTATTAGCTTCTGGTCTGCTGCTAAATTTGTTGACCTTATTTTAGTGACAGAGCATAACGCAACAGTCAATTACTGCATAAACATCGCTTATGTTCTCTTCTCTTTAATTTAAAGCATGTTTTAGCATCTACTTAACTGCAAATGTTATGTCTTTTGAGTCCAGCAGTTTGGTTACAATTCAAATACATCATTGATTCCATCTGTTAGCTCTGGGTTGGAGCCACTAAGGTTGTATTGATCTGCAAAAGGAGGCATAGTCAGCTTGTTTGAGAATGACTAAAGCAGTTTACTAAACACAGCACTAATTGGTGGAGAGCAGAACTGATGCTGGTTTTCAGGAGTGGAAAATACATTTTATTTTCATTTTGTAAACTGAAAAAAACAACTGCTTGTAAGTTGAAACGCAAAAAGATTCACCTCAGAACTGAAATGAGCTCAGCCCTACTTCTTGAGTATTATTACCTTCACTTGTGATGTATTTTACAGTAGCACACACGTCAAAAACTGAAGTCCTAAACTGACAATTTCAATGTATTTCCTTGTCATACTGAGGTTGCTAAAACATGACAATTCAACAATTCAATAACTTAATAAGGCAACTAAACAGAATTTTTTTGATGGAGGAAATTTATAAGGAAAATCTGATAAAACTGTGTTTCATTATCTTCTCTATGAACCGCCACCTTAAAGTAGTGTAGGGGTTTGAGAGCTCAAGTGATCCAATGAGCTATGCTGTCTGGGGCTTGAGCCCCTAGTGGGACCTCCCATGGCAGACAGATCCTGGGTGACGAGCCAGACAAAGAGCTGTTCAAAACCCCTTCATGAGAAGTCCAAGCTCAGATCCAGTTACGTCGCCCGGATTGGCGTTACTGGGGCCCCACCCTGGACCCACGGTTGGGATTGGGGGTCGCAGGCAAGCACTTGGTGGTCAGGGCTCCTACCGCAGGCCCCAGTCGGGTAAAGCTTGAAGGAACAATGTGGGATCACGCTCAGGAGGGTGGACCCAACACCTGCAGGAGAGCTCAGAAGGGCCAAAGGCGAGGTCACAGCCAAGGACAGGAGCACAGACGATCCACCTGGAATCATAAATCTCTCCCACTCCCCCGTAGGGGGGTGGGAAAGAGGGACAACATGTGAATCGCACTGCACCAAACAGAGGCATGATAAGCCAAATAAAATATAGCAATGGCAGATGGCAAGTGATGTAATGAAGATTGCAGGTGGAGAGAGGAGGGGTGGGAGAAAGATGCAGACCCGGGTTAGGGTAGGGTTTATTGTAAGATAGGTAGGGGGTTGGTAGAAAAGGAAAGAGAGAGATGAAGGAGAGGGGGTTGTGGACTTGAGTATGTTGTGTAATGCAGATGGGACTTGGGGGTCCCTTGGAGTTTGAGTGAGTGCAGTGGGATCCAGTGATCCCTTGAAATAAAGGTGTTATGTAATGTTGTGCAGTTTGGGAATAGGTGCTCCCTTGAAATTAAAGTGAGTGCCATAGGACATAAAGTCCCTTAACGTGTATGTAGTGTGTGAGGGAAGGGTGGAAAATAAGAGAAAGTCTTGAGGTGGAGGGACGTCTGCCTGAGCCTTACGTCAGGGAAGTCTTTAACTCCCAAATCTGGCTTCAAACAGGTACCAAGTGAGGGTGGTGACATTGAGTCAGAGTAGACCATGTTCTCCACCTCCAGTGTCTCTGCTGCCTGTTGTGATGGCAATTCCCGAACCCGATAAGCGACACCAGAAGTAAGGGATGCCGTCAAGCTGTAGAAAGAGTCAGGTCTGGGTGGCTCATGGAACGCCAGAGGCAGCGGACAGGTTTCAGCAGTCTAAGTGAGTTGCAGCCAGGGCTAATGTGGATGCAAAAACATGGTCCTGAGAGGAGTACGGGAAAATCATGTAGAAGGACTATCAGTTAGCCTTGAAGAGGTTCTGGCAAATCGTCCGGCGCCTCAGGAAGAGAAAGCAGTTTTCTGCAGGCACCCCTATTTTCCGTGCAGGTGGGGAGCTGCTGACTTCAACTGGGGACATTGTTGGGCAGCGAAAGGAATACTTCGAGGATCTCCTCAAAGCTGCTTACATGCCTTTTCTTGAGGAAGCAGAGGCTGTGGAATTTGGTGTGGGGCTGGATTATTTCAATTCATATTGAACATTTCCCCACAGTTCTTTATGTTTCTTTGTTCTGTGTTATCATCACCTGCTGCACTGCTGCCTCCTCCACTTTCATTTGACACCGCGAGCTTTCTCCTTGACTTTGACACTTCTCACACCAAATATGAACAGTGTGTCTCTTTGAGTTGATGTAAGGTGTTTTTAGTCGGCATTAAGACAAACACCCCCCTTAAACTTCAACAACACTCTTTCAAATATGTCTACTTTTAACAATGCAGATTTTTAGAGCTCAAGGCAAAATGTTTTCTGCCTGATCTGAGAGCACTCAAGTAGTTTGATATCTTGATACTAATCTAATGATCAGTTATACAGTCCAACATCAAATCTTTCAGTGTCATTTCAGCGTGGATTTGTACGCACACACATATATATATTGTAATCAGCAAGAATGTGAAGTATACACACAGGCCTTTCTCAACCCTTTGTGTTGTTGCTGTCTTTAACAGACACATTCCAGTGAAAAGTATTTTTTATGTTTTTGCCTTGTTCTTGTAGCATTTTCTTATGATGGAGGACATATATAAAGAAAATCGAGATTAAAACGGTTTTTCTGAGTGTTCTTTATTCAAATCGTGATCGAACAGGAGCAGTAAACAAAAAAAAAGTAATTTAAAAAGATGGTGGTTGTTACATACAGTACAAACAACAGTTGGCAAGCCACAAACTCTCTGCTCCGCCCCATTCTGATGTATTCCTTGTAGACAAATAGATCCATGTATGTCTTTGTATTCCTCTTTTGAACTGGCATTTAGCTCAGAACTGTACAGCCGGATAGCTCCAATATTTCTTGCCATTTTTGATGCAGCAATAACGTTAGGTTTGGGTTTTGGGGGGCTGAAAGCTAGTGGTAAACCATGTAAACAAAGGGTTGATTGGATGTCAGACAGGTCTACTCTGTGCTAACAGTCCACTAAAGGTCCTGCCTACAATTTCAGAGACTAAATTTCTGATGAACTGCTGCTCTTCAGAAAATATGTCCTAGAAAATCACAAATTTTTTTAAAAAGTTGTTGTTAATAATGCCATAATCACAATTAAAAGTTCACTGGGGAACACTTTTAAAATAGCTCAAAAGATAACTGGAGTGGGACTTTAAAACACCTGATGTTCCATCAGGGTCATTGAAGGTTTACATTTCTTTGGAACTGGCAAGGTCTACATCTTGGCCTACCAAAAAAAAATACTGAATCAGACATGATTAATCTATTGGTCACGTCTGACCGGAGCTGAAATGACGGAATGAGCATGTACACAATCGCGCTACATCAAGTTTAGAAAAAGCTCTTATTTTGAATTAAACATATTGCTTTTAGAGCATCCTAGCAAAATAAGTCTCCCTTCCTTGCTTTTTCAAGTATAAAAACGAATGCATGGAAATACTTAGTATATTTTTGAAGACTTTTTATTTATTTTGAGGGGCGGTCATGATGCAACATTAGGGTGGCCATCCTCTGGTTGGAAATTGCTGGTTCGATTCCCACCTTGCCCGCCCATGTGTCAAAGTGTCCTTGGGCAAAACACTAAACCCCACAGTGCCTCTGATGGAAGGTTGGCGCCAGTGTTAGGCAGCGGAGCCACCATCAGTGTGTGAATGGGACTGTGACTGCAAAGCACTTTGGGCCTTCAATGAAGGTAGAAAAGCGCTCTACAGGTATACGGCAATTACCATTACTTAATCATAGATTTCATCAGTTTGTTAAATAAAATAAATTATCCAGTCTGTAGTTTTATAAATAATTAGGCGTAATTCTTCTGGGAGATTTGAATGCAAGTATTGGATTTAAGAAACAATGAATTCACCTGCTGACGGTGATAAGGAAAACTTACATAATGATCAGTCTCAGCACCAAAAATCTATATCAAAAATTTAATATATTACTCATAGTTGTGGTCTAGTGAAACAAATGTTCTACCATTAAATATCACAGATATGCAGAATGCTTTGTTAACACCTGTGTTCATTCATTATCAAAAATATTTATTGAAAACGGAAAAATTGCTCAGCTTCAATAATCACTCTTAATCCTTTTTTTTTTTCAGGGAACTCCAGAAAATGTAAGCGCAAAACTTAGGAAAAGTTTCTCTATCTGTAAATGTTGCCATTAACTGTACTTATTGGGGGTTTTAGTAAACTGAAATTTTCAATAAATCTGAGCATGGCACCCTCCCTGAATGTTGAGCTGGGTCAGGGTATTCAGAGCCATATTAGCTGCAAAAATGACTGTGCCCTTCTTTCAGGCTCTAAATTACCTCTGCCTTACTATACATTTTATCAGGATATTACTTTGATATTATGTTCAGCAGGTGCTAAGCAGCATCTATAGGCCACCCAGAAAAAAATGCCTTACCTCTGTTGCTTTAATAGTCTCATAAAATACCAAGGCTCCTCAGAATGACTTTATAGTGTAACAGTGCTGCCAGTTTTCACTATGTATGTGTTTTCATTTATGTTTCCACCAAAGTGCTAAGGCATTAACCTGCAAACGGCAACAAAGAACAAACTGCAGCCATCTCATGGGCGTCACAGTGACAAATGTGGTAGTCCTCTGCAGTCGTGGATAGAAACATAATGTAGTGACCTTGAGTGTGGAACATGGGTCTACATACTAAAAGCCCAGTGCTATAAATAAATCACATATCCATATATATATATATATATATATATATATATAGTGTGTGTAGAGTGGAGGAATTAATTTTATATAATTGGAAAGTAGTGCAGTGGACAGATGTGAGTCCCATTTTTCTTGTGAAAAATAAAACTGAGAAAGAGTTGTGTTATAAACACTGAATTTGAGTGATCATAAGTTAAAAAATTGCAATATTAGGGCTTCTATATATTCTGTAGTTGTGTGTGCCTCTTGTAGAACAACAATGTTTTTGGAATCTGAAATCAATATGAATAAATGCCCTTTATTTCATTAAACAAACAAAAGCACATCAAAGCCCAAGTATTTAAAGGAAAGAAGAGATTGATGTAGTGTTATTAAAATCCACCTCTCCGTATGCTTTTAAGGTAACACTGTGTAGTAAAAATTTTTCATGAGAATAAACAATTTTAGACGAGTGCTTTATACTCCAACGTATTTTCAGAAATACAATACTGGCATTTGTGTTGTAGTTTAAAACATGGAATGATTTACAAACATATGAAATATTGGTAAATAATAAACACTTGCAGTAAAAAATGAACAAATATTCACAATCACTACTAATGATACATTAAATGCACTACTGGTGTTAATTTGCATAGTTTCCTTTACAGGTGGTGCTACTTCTCACTTTTTGGGTTTCATTTATGTTTGCTTCCTGCTTCCTGCTAATGTGTGCTGCTATAAACGCAAGATGCTACCATGTTTCTGCCAGTAATGTCTGGTTATTTATACTCACTCAGCAAACCTCACAATTTCAATGCTATTCTTTCAATTCTACTTTTTTTTCTTTTTGCATTTGAGTATTTTCTGTTTAAATTAATGTAATAATTCAGTTAACAAATGTTTTATAAACATAGAAAATCTACATTTTTTTCAAGAATGTATCTATTTGTGGATGTGTTTTTGTCATTGGCAGATTCTGGGGCCCTCTTACCAACTTTGTTTTCCTCTTGTTATTGCAAAATTGTCTAAATTGTTTTTCCCTTCAGTCATACTTTTGGACTTTGTTCTTCTGGAGATGCATTTAGGGACTGCATGGAAATTCAGCACTTATGCGCTTTCATTAAGAGCTTGCTATTGCTGCATTCTGGTGCGCTGGTAATTTCTAGCATTTGCTCACACTGATCTCAACCAACATAAACACAGACTCACTTGTTGCTCCATGTCATTGTTACTTTTTGACTTGACAAAGACTAACAACTACAACACAATGATCTGTAAGAACACACACAAAAGGAAAAATGTTGCACATTTTTCAATATATGCATGTTTTTCTATGCATGACATTTTTGACAAAAAAAACCAAGAACTTTGAAGTAGCCTAATTATTTTATCGTTCATTATTAGTTTTAATCTTTATGGAAGCATATTGCATTCAATTAAAAAATTGTGGTCTTTTTTTTAATTGAATCCAAAGCGCTTCAATGAAAAATTTAATATTTAAAAAACATACTGTAAGCAACAAAGCTGACCACAGCCACAACGTGAGCGCCCAGCAGGTCATCCACGGACTTTACTGCTTTGTGCCCAATATTGTGATCAAGATTGACACACACAAAAAATAAACAGTTCATATTGGTCAATATTTAATACTCCCCCAACATTTTAATGTTAGTAGATCAAGTCGGTGCTTTCAATAAAAGTTTGTGTTGATAAAAAAATTCAGAGATCAACAGTTTATTTGTTAAAACTGGAATGCTTTCACAAAAGATCAAAATATGATTGGAATGGGTCTTTAAGAGTGATTAAATAAGAAAGAAAAGTGTGCAAGTGTCAATGTCTGAGAAAATCATGCTAAGTGTGTAGTCAGGGTTTTTACAGCCCTAAAACATTCATAATTCTTCCTTGCTGATTTTACCCCTTCAAGGGTTATTTTTAGAATGCAACTGCCATGGTAAACAAGAGAACACTACACTGCATTCCAAATTATTATTTGTAAATTGTATTTAAGTTTCAGAAAGTGTCAAAAACTCATGCATGATATTGTGTCTCGGGGCTCTTTGGATCACTGAAATCAATTTCAGACAACTGTTAGAATTAGTTTGCCAGGTGAGCTCAATTAAAGGAAAAACTACCAAAGAAGGACGTTCCACATTATTAAGCAGACCAATATTTTCAAGTAATATGAGAAAAAAAAAAGGATCTCTGCTGCTGAAAAGCATGAAATAGTTCAATGCCTTGGACAAGGTATGAAAACCTTGGAAGTTTCACAGAAACACAAGTGTGATCATCGTACTTGTAAGAGATTTGTGGCTGATTCAGAGCACAGATGGGTTGGTGCAGATAAAGGCAAAATGAGGAAGGTTTCCGTCAGACAAAAACATCGGGTTAAGAGAGCGGCTGCTAAAATACAATTACAAAGCAGCAAGCACATATTTGAAGCTGCACTGTTATCTTTAGGTGGTTTGTTCAATATCATTTAATGTTTACTCTAATCTGATTGTGGCCCTGCGACAGACTGGCGAGCTGTCCAGGTGTACTCTGCCTTCGCCCACGAGTGGCCGGGTGAAGCTCCGTGACCCCGGAAAAGA
The DNA here is from genome assembly GCA_036245035.1 of Adrianichthys oophorus. NCBI lineage: Eukaryota > Metazoa > Chordata > Actinopteri > Beloniformes > Adrianichthyidae > Adrianichthys > Adrianichthys oophorus. The sequence goes on from BSAI01000015.1 coordinate 25,178,897, forward strand.
CTAAATGAGTTTAGAAAATGGATAGATATTCTCTAATGGTTAGTGACTTTAAAATGTAGCTGACTGTCATTTGCATTCAGTATTTAAAAGTAAGAAAAAAAATAAGTTGCATAATAATTTAGAACACGTTGTATATTCAAGATTTCTAAAACCTCACATTTCAAAAGATGCCGAACAGAATTCATGGAGGAAATAATGGGGCTAACAAGAGTCTCTAATCAGACAAGACATCTGCTCAAGGTTAGTGACAGCTGTGATTTTAGGTCAGCCTGTAGGTGATGAATGGGGTCAGCTGTTTGTCCCACCTCTGGCGTGTAAATGTGTGCGCAGACTTACCTTTGTCTTTACACTGTTCATTCATTTACAAACCTTGAAAGCACCACTGATCTTTGGTCCCATGCTTCCAGTGTCTGTTGGCTTTTTCTTCATTGCCCTCCTCGCAATAGACAAACACATTAGTAAAAACAGTTGAACCCTCTAAATACTGAATGTGTTTAGTGTGCAGTCATCAGATCAAGACAGACAGTCTACTGTTGCTTGTTAAGTCAAATACTGGGAAACAAAAAGTCTGATCACAGAAACATCCTAATGAAAGTAAAGTTTTAGGAAACTTTTCTCTTTTGAAATGTGAGTGCTATTCTGTATTTCCATTAGCTTTGACTGAACATGTAATAATGTAGAGGTTAAATTACTTTGCCCTGTAGTTAATGACTTTTTAATCAAGGTGCTAATAATGTGACTGTTTTGCTCTTTTCTACAATTCTGCACAGAATGCATTATCTAAGTGAAATGCAGCAGGTGAAACTACCAAAGTCCTGTAACCATCTGTTCCCCTGTGTCAGCTCCTTTTCCTTTTTTATTTGCATCTCTACATCGCTTTCACTCCCCCCTTTTTTATCAGCTCCCTTTGACACTTCACACTTTATCTATTTTTCTCCCCATCCTGCTCCTTTACTCAGTCTGCATCACCCTAATTACCTGCTCCCTTATCTGTGTAGTTTCAGCCTCCATTTTTGTTTGAGTGCTTCAAAGTCAAAAAAGTGTCATATAAGATTTTTACATAATCCCAACTGCACCTGGGAATGGCCATTGCTGAATGAGTCAATGGCTAAACATTATTCTATTGTCACTGCACTGAAGCTTGTTGGGTTAGGTATCAAACAGACATTTTCGATTATTTCAGTTCATATTGACTCATTTCCCCACAGCGGGGTTGAACTTTGCCGGAGTAGAGAATGGACCTCTCCTCACCACTGCAATATTTTGTGCAGCTCAAAACTTTCGGAGCGGTGGGAGGGACCCTCGAGGAACATCAGCGGTGGCTGAGTGTATGCAGTGTTGCTTTAACGGAAGCTAACTTTTGTTAAACGGTGATAAACGGTCACAAGCGGTGAGGGATTTTTTTTCACTGCTCCAGGAATGCTCCAGCAAAGTTCGGGTAGTGTGACCAGGCCCTGATCTGCTTCATTTGCAGTTTAAATGACTCAAGACAAACTGTGTTACATGCAAGAAGCAGCGGTTCTACAGCCTCTACGACAAACACACATTCAACTTAACTGCTCTGACAAATTTTGTTTATAAAATCAATGAATTCATTCAAAACATGTGAACAGTGTTTCTGTTCTGTTTGCATAGGAGTTGTTCAGCTAAGACACTCAAGGAGACAGCTTATTATTTCTTCTCCAAACCTAAAAAGTACATCTGGATCACATGCAGATTCCCACAATCCATTAAGGATCCTGGCATAGGTTGGTAGTAGCTCCACTATTCCAAGGTTTTGACAAATCTTCCCAGAGGGAAGAGCTTGGCCAAACTGGATTGCAAAAAGATTTGCTGCTTCTTTTGGTGATGAAGAGTTGACAGTTTCTTCTGGGACATACTGTTGGGCACTTTTGATCATCATAAGTTTGCTTTTTAAATTGACATATTTGTGGGAGTGGGTTGAAGCTTGACTTTAATAAATTCAATTTAAATATATTTTCCTAATTAAGTCATTTAAACAAGCTTAGTTTTATTTGCATTAACACAAAAATACATCAATATATATTTTATAGTAGTCTGTATAAATACAAGTGACTTTATGATAAAAATAAAATTTTTAGATATAATTTTATAGCTCTACTTTCAGAATATTTCCCTCTTTTAAAGCAAACTTCTTTGCTTCCAATCTTCTGTATTAGAATTCGAATCACTGCAGCCACATCATGAGGCTCAGAGGATGATCACTTTTTTACATGACTCCAGTTTATCTCATTATTGATTGCAAACACGTATTTTTCCTTCAAGCTCAACGGATAGGCTTTTGCTGCCCACATGCTTTGCTATCCTTTAACATTTATTGAATTCCCCTGTTTTACCCCATACCACAACCTGGGTTACTGGCAGAGAAAGGAAGACATCTTGGGTTATCTGAATGATAAAGTGAAAATAAAATGCCACATTATTTATGTGTCATTATCCTCGCTGCCTGTCTTTGCCTTTCTTTACTCACTTATCTTGTCCCATTTTTTACTCAATTTGTGTCAATCATTTTGGAGAAAGAGTCATGTTGGCCTTGACAGCCCTAAGACAAGAAAAAAAGGTTTAAAAAAGCAAAAATACTAATTTGTTCAATTGTTTATGTGGTCAGTTTGGAGGTGCCATTGTCCTCTGTCACACATTTGTGTTAAATTATGTTTATAATTAAACATCATAATTGCAAAATTTTTTTGTTATATTAAAAAAATCTGTTAAATAAAATTGCACTAAAAACAAATTCACTTTAGTTATGATGACTCTTGATTGAGTCCCTTTTTGACGACAATTATGATTTTCTTTCCCGGGAACCACATTAATCAGCCATCAATTGGATGAAATCTTGAAGGTGAAGATGAAGCTGTTCAGAGGTATAAAACATACCTTAAATGGTTTATTGGAATAAATATACTCAGAAATCATTTTTTGGGTGAATATAAGACAATTGGAAAGTATTTCCATTAAAATCAAATGTGTTAATAAAGCAATACACATTTGTGTTGGGAGATCTGAATGCATTTATGTTGGTGCAACAGAATTTATTAATGTTGATGTAAAATGATGATCAAGGTGCAGTTTAACTAGATTTGTATAAATTATGGTAACAAAGCTAGAGATAATCTGACAAAATCTTGTTGATTTATCTCAACTTGAGTTATCATGTTAGGTGTAACTTCATTTGATTGGGTACTTCTCAAAATTAAAATGTAAGTCATTGATGCTAACCCAGCAAAACCAAGTTCATTCACAAACAGTTTAAGTTTCAATATAGTAATTTTTATTAATGTGACAAACATTCACGAAAAATTGATATTCAATCATTTAAACATAATTCCAGTTCAGTTTCATCTGGTGTCTAAGAAAACATACAAACCAACTTTCTTTTTTTCCCAAGATAGGGTTTTTATGAGTTTTTTCTTACCGAAAAGGAATGTCTAAATGTGAATTTAGCTTAGTCTGTTTAGTTTTTTTTAGCAACCAGCTTTTGTTTATATATTATGACTGACTTCATATTCTTTGCATGAAAACAGATGTGAAGCCCATTGAGACAGCTATGGTTGTGATGATTTGCTATAGGAATAAAATTAAATTGAAAAAACACTAAGTCAACTTGAGTGTGAATACAAATGTTTAAAATCTTGGGATCACAATGCTGGGAACGGCGCCGGTCCATAGGTCTTTTGAAACAATTAGATCACTTTGAGAGAATCACCAGTTCTGAGATGTTTACATTTTTCTTTATTTGCATCACTTTTTTTTTAGAACAAGTCCTGTCATGGAAATGAATAAACCACAAATAACATCAAGATTACTTCTACCAATTATTTAAGAGCACGATTGTGACGATTCTGTGGTTTAGTTTGGGTTTTATTTTGTCTGGTCATGTTCTAAGTTGTCCTTGTCAGTCACACAGTTTCAGGTTAATCATCCACAGCTGTTCTCATTTCGTTCATCAACCTTAAGTGGTTTAAAAAAAAAAAATCATTTTTTTAACTAACTACGAAGCAAATAAACAAACTTTCAGTACACATACACTAAGGCTGATGTAATGTAATCAAACAAATAAAAATTATTTGACACTTTAACATAAACATATGCAGTAGGGATGCAACAATGCCCTTTCTCCACGATTTGGTTCAATGGTCCAACATACAGTTTGGCTTTAAACCGGGAATTGTGGCAGCACAACTGGCCACATCTTCTTGGTTAAGTAATTGTAAAGATGATAAGAATGTGTGTCATCAACATAATTTCTCATGCCAAAATCTTGATCTAATATTAGGTAAAGATACAAAACCGGTAAATGGTGCACTAATTTATGTTCTACGAATGTCTTGATATCTTCAGTTATCTTTAAAAAGAAAGTGAAGCAAATTAAAGACATGAAAAGTCAGACACTTAGATGAATATTTTCAAAATACCCAATTATCTGATTCAGTTTTCATGCATCACACATATCTGCTCATGTGCAGTTTACATCTTTGCCCTATTTCATCTCTACATGATCTCAATCGGAGATTTACCTTTTCCTTTAACTCTGTAAAAAATGCACAGGTTCAAACAAAGCCACTGTCTTCTTCTCTACCTGTGCTTTATGATCCGCAATTATAGAACTTCACATTCTGCTTTTCTACAGCAATCAACACATCAGATTTTTCCTTAAATACATTTCCGTTGACAGTGAAGCCGAATCTTTTGTTTGTGTGGTTTCCTTTTGGATGCGTGTGAGCAAGGATGGCAGTTTATAAATATTCAGCCCACTGTAAAGGGTTTCAAAGCCATCTTAATTATGTATTGAGTGTTTGAAAGTGTTCTCTTGAGAAAATGCAATTAATCCACACGACAGCAGCAGTGTAAGCCTTTTGCCCTGTTTGAAATGTCAGCCATGGAGCACTGCATTTTAATAGATAAATGCACTTAATGATATCATTGCAGTCGTTTACTGAAGTTACCCTGCTCCAAGTGTTTAATATCTGTTTTTAGGAATGAACTTTATTCTTTCATTTGTCAATCAGATGTAAGTTTTTTTTTTCCTCACTGGTAAAAGAAAAAAAATGCACAGTTCATTAGAAATGTTTTTTTTTCCATTTCCTTTTTCTCAAAATAAAAAAAGCAAAAACAAAATAAACTTTTTAAATTGTTAATACGGTTATTTTTAAAGCACGGATTTACCTTTATGAATGCCTAACCTATATGGCAGTTTTACAGCAATTATCTCATAGTCTTTGCATTTGTGTAGTCTTGCCTAATTACCTTTGATGAATGACGGGGTGAAAATGTTCCACAGAATTCTATCAATCTGCTCCTGACTAATAGATGTGGTTATGCTGCTGTTTTTCAGTTACCATAATCTTTGGGACATAAATGAGTAACAGAAGCATGCCTCATAATTTAGTCCATGCTGTTATGACAGATGTAAAAGATTATCTCATTTTCAATTAACTTTACTCTCCTTCTGATTTTTAAATCCGTCTGTTATAAAGAAAAAAAAAACACTGATTAAAAAACAATGTTTTGTGTTGCAGTAAAAACACAAGTAGGCAGGCTAATTCTAGTTAAAATGTGTTTGTGAACTCTAAATATCTAATATGTACAGTCATTTTAGGTGTAATATTAGAAGGGTAGAGGCTTCAGGCGCCTCCTGCATATTACATTACTGTTTTCTGGCATTAACAACCCACAGAGGTAGCAGGAATAGGTTAGATTTCCTAAAAGCATCATTTTCCATACGATTTAGAAAAGGTGAACATTTCTTTGCTTGAAGATATTGTGTTTTCATTGCACACCTCCATATGTTTTATATTTAATCTGATTTTAACAGATATTAACACATCTAATATTTAGAATAATTCCTTTATCCTTAAGTATTCATGGGTATTTGCATTTCTAAATTCAAGGCTTTTTCGCAAAGTTCGTTGGAAAATTTTGATTGTAAATTTAGTCCTATTTGTTATGATGCTGGGCCTGATTTAAAAACGTTTGGAGACCAGACTGTTTTAGAACCAAATTATTTTTTTGGTTCCACAAGTTCGTCTCTATTGTGCATACAGATAACATCAACAAAAAGCTAACAGACTCCGCCTCGTGGTCGGAGGACAGCAAAGCATCTTACGTCGCACTATATACAGTAAATGTGGTACAACTGCTAATGATGTAATATTTTTCCTGTCATTCCTGCACAGACATTATTACTTTAAACACTACAACTACCACCAGTGCAATAAACTCTAGAATCACAAGGGGCATTATTTTTACTCTCTACACAATGTTGTTTAAATCTATTTTTTTTAGAAAATAGCAGTAAACTTTGACCACAAACTACAAAATTGTAAAACAGTGAGACTAGTTTTCAGAATTTACCAGTGTTTCTGCTTGTGGTTGCCTGATGTAGTCAGATAACCAAGCACAGAAGGTAGTGATGATATTTAAGGATATATATAACAATTAATTAACATACTGTCATTATTTGTCACATCATTTATTTTAAACTTCTGTTCCAAACTCAACTAGAAGTTTTTTTAGACAAATACGAGAAATTTCATTCATGTTTTTTTTTCAGTAATAGATGTTTCTTTTGTCCATTTTCTCTCTTCACTGACTTTTTGCTCTTCTGTTCATTTTTGTGTGGCAGTGTTACTCATTGGTCATTCAATGAAACTGAAAGGATTGATAAATGACAGTGAACTGATACATCACTCTAACCCTGAATAGGTCTACAAACATTTCTCTTTCCAAAAGACCAGGCTTTTAGCTGTAATAGCAGTAATAATGTAGCAGTAATACTTTAAGACTCTTTCCTGTTCTCGAGTGTCATTTTTTTGTCCTTCAAGACTGACTACAATTAAGTGGGAATGAGTCTGAGTGTGGTGTACAACTGTATAAAGGGGTTTATAGTGGAGTCATCATGGTGCTTCTTGCCACACGGTTGTGATACATGATGTACCATCAGTAAAGCAATAAAAAGATGAGCTGCTGGATGACCTCCATTGTTGTTGCTTTTCTAATTGTCACACTACAATGACACGCTAGCAGTTTACACCATGCATGCACCCTGAAAACAAACATCTCAGTAGAAGTGGGGCTTAACTGAGTGGAAACACTTGCCAGAATTAACTGGACTGTACCGTACCTCTCCTTGCTGGACTGCTCAGTAGAATCGAGGCTTTAGATTCACGTATGGACTAATGCAAGCACCCCACCCCCCATCCTACCCACTCATGTACTATGTCTCAGAATGTAGTGTGTTTCTGTTTTTTTTAATGATGTGTTTGTTTGCTTGTGTCTACGCATTGTACTGTGTTGAGATATGCCATTTCTTTTGCCACCAATGACTTAACACCCCCCCCCCCCCCCGCGGGCCCCCCACCCTCTTGTGGCCCTTCTACACCCATGCTAAGTAAGTGGTGCCTGTTGTGAGCTGCATACCCAGTCAGCCTTGAACTATTTGTGTGTACTTCTCTGTCTTTCTTACTCTTGGTGGTATTGAAAAACAACAATGGATTTTACTTGGGATTTCTAAAGTATGGTGATGTTATTTTGATTTGAACACAAGAACAACAACTTATTTTAGTGTTTTTGCATCCCCTTTGCAGTATTGCATCATTGGCATTGTTGTGCACAGAGAACTACTTTAAAATCGAGAGCAACTCTCTAGGCATATTTCTTGTTGGTGACTACCAGGTTGTTAGCATGATAAACAAAAGACCTGTGTTTGATACGACCTAGATTCCTACATGTAACTAAACTGAAGTCACCATTACTCACATTTTTCACTCGTGGGAGTTGGAACATTTGAAAGCTGTTCCTCTACAAGACATAACCTTGTCCTTGACTTCTATCCCTGTTCACACAGGCCATATTACAAATTTAGCTCATGGTCTTCGCAGTGGACGAGCAGGGAGAGGCATCGTCTTCCTTTTTTTCTTCTACTGTTTACCAGCACATGTACAAGGAGCCTGAAAACATTTTAGAAACCTGCATAGCGACATTTGAACGCCAGAGTATTGAACATGAACGCCCAAAACACACATCTATGCACATTTACATGGACTTTTTATTGGGAGTAGTCGCTTGAAATGCAGATGGCAGAGTAAATGTAGCTTGACTAGTTCACAAACTTGTTAGGGAGGAAGCAGAGTCCAAGGCTCCTGTAGGTTTCCCTCAAAAAATCATAAAGCTTTTGTAGAAGACAGACATTTATGATAAAGCTGCATCTCGAGTAAGAGTTACAGGTAATTGAATGAAATTGTATCATTTGATGGTTCAAATTTGTGTTTTAAAGGCGATGTAAAACTACTGAATACAATAAAGTTGGATTAATACACCAACAATATTCTATAAATGATTCTGTTTTTAAACTTTGAATAGCTTTTACTTGACGCGCCTTACAAAATGTACATTCATGTAGCTTCAATCATTTTTTTCTACAAACTGAAAGAGGCTGTGCATAGTCTTTTTATGTCTTCTTTAAAGATGATTGAATCAGGGGAACTTTCATTACAATGAGATTAATGCAGGATTGTGTTCTGGGAACAGACCAAAAGACAAAGATTAATTACAATGGAGAGAAAACAAGCAGCAGCAAACTCTGAAAATGTGCAGAGAATGGCACCTGGGAGTAAATGCACATCAGGAAGAATATTTAGTAGGTTGTTAGGGAGACTATGTAAATGTAAAAAAAAATCTATAAAGAAAAAAAAGTTTCTAAAACAGAGTAATGTGAGGATTAAAGTACACTTAAAGACCATAGTTTTTATAGAAATACACCAAAATGTTCAATCACCAAAAGAAGCACAGAACTGAGTTTATAAACTATGAATAAGAAGCTCCAAAGGTAAAGTGACCCTAAATACTCTTTAAAGTCTGAAGTAAAAGCTATAACTTTTACATGAATGGCATTGACATACAGGTTAATTGTTGTCTGCCTTCCACTCCAATTATCATTGCTTCTCTAAGGTTGCATTTGATTCCCCTTAAGCTTATTCTAATGGGAACATTTGAATTACGAGCACGGCAGTGATGAATCTGGTTATGAATTCTTCCCTTCGCTGTGCAAAAACCAGTGCTGCCAAAGGATCAGCCCATTCTTGATGCAAGAGAACCTCTTGAGGTAAAAGCACCGTTTTGAATGACAACTCCAGGATGTGACAGCTTTGAGATCAGAGGGAGTCTGTCAAGAAGAGTCAGACGCATATGTGAGATGAAAGTACAGAAATGTTTTGCATCACAAAAGTCCTGAGGGAGTCTAATTATGAATTGCTAAAAATGTGCTTCAATGTTAATGGCTTTAGATGACTTGAGTCTTAAAAAGAAACTGTGATCCTTTTTTCTTACTTTAAAAATGCCCCCACCAATCCATAAAAATGTAAAACCAATTTGTCATATCATTAAAAGCAAGTATTGTTAAAAGCTTCAAACATTAGGGCATAAACAAAAGACTTGTATCCATGTATTTTTTTTGTGTCTGGGAGGGACATTGTTGCTGCAGAGTCTTTGTACCCTCGAGGTTGGTGATCACAATAGCTGTGTTTTGGTTCAGTACTCTGCAGGGATGCATGGCTGGATTGATTCATGGGCATTTGGTTGGATCCTTTAGCTTTCTGTTGTGAATCTCAATTCATTCTTTATCATCTTTTTCAGTTTGGGGTTGTGAGTTTAGAAAAAAGTAGATGTAGTACTGCTGCCATGAGGGACTGCTCTTGCTCTGCAACAATTTTGAATCAATTAAATTCCCCAGCAGACCAGATGGTGTGTTGACAAGTGCAGCAGTTTTGAGGAGTGCACTGACAAACACTGGTGTCTAGACTCACCTGGATTCAGAAATTTGGCCAAGGTAAAAGGACAACACTACACAACCTAACAAAAAAGTGAGATATCATTATATTTCCATGTCAATTGACTCCGCCAGCAATCTAGTCTCACAAACACATTTGCCTGTAGGTATTAAGGAAAAAAAATGTCCCCCTCACCCTTTGCGGGTGGTACCTCACTCCTGGCTCTGGTCCTCTGCCAGAGACCTGAGAGCTTGAGGGTCCTGCAGTGTCTTAGCTGTTCCTATCATTGCGCTTTTCTGCACTGAGATGTCTGAGGTCTTTCCAGGGATCTGCTGTAGACACTCGTCCAGTTTGGGGGTTACAGCCCAGAGTGCTCCAATTACCATGGGCACCACTGTCAACTTCACCCTCTGGTATTTTTTCTCCAGTTTCTCATATTCCTTCTTCCTGATGTTACCATTGCTTGGTACTGCCACATCCACCACTACAGCTTTCCTCTGTTCGTTATCCACTACTTCAATGTCTGGTTGGGTCACCATTACCATCCTGTCCGTCTGTTTCTGGAAGTCCCACAGGATCTTTGCTCTCTCTCTCTCTCTATCACTTTCTGAAGTGTTTCCCATTTTGACTATCCTGTTCATATTCTGCACAGATGTTACTGTATATTATTTCAGCCACTTGGTTGTGGCGCTCCATGTATGCTTTCCCGGCCAGCATCTTACATCCTGCAGTCATGTGCTAGATTGTTTCAGGCACCTCCTTGCACAGCCTACACCATGGGTCTTGTCTGGTGTGGTAGATCTGAGCCTCTATCGCTCTGATGCTCAGGGTTTGTTCCTGTGCTGCCAGGCTGCGTGGCACTGAGTCATAGCCTTTCTTTTAATCAATTCAGGCTGTGCACAGGTTGATGTGTCTTTCCCTGCAGTCTTGAGCAACTGTTCTGTCAACCTGGAGTTGATGTTTGGCTCCTCTGGAATCTCTACCAATGCCCTTCTGTGCATTGCTCATAAACTGATTCATGTGCCGATGTATTTTAGTTGCAATGATGCCTGACATGACCTTCCATATTGTGAAGAGACAGGTCATTGGCCGGTATTTGGATGGTAATGCACCCTTTGAGGGATCCTTCTGGATCAGGATTGTTCACCCTTCTGTTAGCCATTCAGGGTGAGTCCCATCTCTTAGCAGCTGTTTCACATGTGCTGCCAGGCGCTCATGGAGTGCAGTGAGTTTCTTAAGACAGTAGGCATGTATCATGTCAGGGCTCGGTGCTGTCCAGTTTTTCATACTTGAAGCTCCTGCTTGGATGTCTGCCACTGTGATGGTTACGGGGTGGGGGTTAGGGGTGGGGTGGGGTTGCGCTTCAGTTTCAAAAAAGGACCTGGAAGACATGACCTCTTCAACCACTTGCCTAATTGCTTCTGTTGTGGACACATACACTGTAGTAGTACTTTTTACTCATTTGACAAAACTTTCAAGGTACCCTGATCACACTCAATCTTGCAGAGTGGATGTGAAAAATGCTAATTCAAAACAATGTTGCTTTAAACAGAAACAGTCATTTGGCTTCAATGTGGAGCGTCATCTCCAGCAATTCACTCTACATCTTTTTTTCTGTCTAAAAATTAAAAGTAAACTTTCTTTCTGTAGCACTTTTCAAAAATTATTTCACAGAGAATAAATAGTTAATAGAATAATGGATATAAAGCAGGGAGGTAAGATAAATAAAAAGACATAGAAAAATATACACTGTATGCACAACAACAGGAAATTAATGAACAGAATACAAATGACAACCCTTCAGTAAAAAAAAAGTAAAATGATTGTATACATACCAAACTAATATTGTATAGGAAGACTCAGAGTTGATGTGTACTTAATGTCCCACTCCAACCATAATTGTTTCTTTTGTATAATTTTTCTGATCCAACACAATTTAAATTAAGAAATACTCAGAAACACAGTTTTAAATCACTTTATATTGGTCTTCTATTATGAGAAAATGCTACAAGAACATGTTAAAAGCACAAAAAATATGTTTTTATTGGAGTGGGTCTATACATTTTCCAGGTGAGGACTTGAGACTTGATTTAGGACTTAACAATGTTCAGTAGTTTCTTTTTTTGCAAAAAGAAGTATGTGAGTATCTCTGATCAGGTGAGGTTCACACATTGTATGAGGTTATTTTACATATTCAGAAAACAGACTATGCTAATGACTTTGAACCTTCAATGAAGCAGACATTTGAAGTCTATTGAGTAAGGACTGGGACATAATTTTCTTGGTAGTTGGTCACCATTATGGTGATCTCACTATTCTTCTTTCACAAATCCCCTGATGTTCTGATTGATTATTCACTGACCCAGAGTTCACATATTGAGCTCATCTCTGTTCTCCAGCAACATCAGGACTTGTCAGGAGTCGCTGACATCGATCTGAGCTTTGTGGCGCATTTTTGTTATGACAGTCCTTGATAACATAATTATGCTTCGCACCACAGCTTGCTAAGTAAGCTGCCCTTGCAGCTGCAGTCAAAAGTGCTTTGAATAATGCACATGACATACAAGATAATAGGTGTGAGACACTACCAGGCTCTGCATTCTACCTGTGAACAGGCTGTTCTGGATAAAGCCCAGAAGATTATAACAGATCCATCCCTCGGGTTTCACACAGAGTTATTAGCAATCACCTTCAGAGGGGTAAAGAAAATAGTTTTTTTTTATTAATTATATAAAATCTCTTTTGTCTCTGTTTCAATAAATTTCATACATGGGTGTAAATGAAATACTTGTTTTTTACAAGCAGGTCATTTTAATCTCAGTCATTCTGAGGCATTTCTCTTTTTTGGTAATGTTTCTAAAGGATTATATCAACCACCTTTTAGAGTCAAGTGATCAATAGAAGTTTCTAAAATAACAGAAACCTTAAGAAAAAAAAAATCACACACATGTGGAACGTATGTTTTTAATAAAATACATAAAAAACAAAATCAAATAAGCCTGGGAACGAATGTCTAGTAATTTCAGTGATCTATGCATTTTTCTAGAAGCTCTTTTAGTTCTACTGAAAAAAAAACAAATTAGTTTCCCAGAAGCTATCTTTAAAACACTTTTGTTTAGGAATGTTTTAGCAATAAAATGTATTTAAACTAGGGTTGGGCGATATATCGATATAATTGATTAACTCGATTTTTTTCTTTTAAACTATTTATTTTTGGTAAATTAAGATTTTATTTTCCCAGCTCTGCTTCTTGGGCTTAGGTTGTTCGGAGTAAAGGCAGTCCGCCTGTCTGTCTCTCACAACGAGCAGACATGAAATCGGCAGAAAGCAGAGTGGCTTCTTCTGCAAGGTCGAGAAAAAAAAAAAAGGTTCGCATCATATTTACAAGCGCCCACAAAGCGCCCAGCACCCCAACTTCCGTAGCTTCTGTACACTTCTCTGTGTAGCGTTTAGCTTAGGCTGGTGGAGCAGCAGGACGTGATGGTTTTTAACGGGATCCGAACAGAAATTGACTCACAGCAGAAGCAGAGTTTAATAAAAAAGTGTTGATTTGAAGATAGTGGTGTTACATGCTGAAGCTATTGTTATGGTTTGGTTTCTTATTTCTTTCCTTGTGGTTGTTTTGTGTTTATTTTGTCCTTTTGTTTTGTTTCTGCAGAGCAGTGTGTGGCAGGGGGCGTGGCTATCTCTCTTCCTGGGGCTGCCTCCTTGCACACCTGCTCCTCATCATCATTGTCCCTCTATATAAGCATGTTCTTGGCTGCTTCTCCCTGCTGGATTATTAATCATGTTTTGGTTGAATAAACTGTTTCTTGAACTCCTCTGACTCTGCTCTGGGATCTGCTTCCGTACCCTGACAGCTATCATGCTCTGACGCTATATGCTATGCTAACAAGCTGTGTCGCTTGTCGCCAGTTTGTGACCAATTTAATATCAGAGAATGTTTTTACAGGGTGGACTTCAAGACGTAAATACAACGTAAATACAACAACCTTAGTTCATGGGACATTCATTAAAAACTGTATTTTCTAAATACAAGAACAGACATCCACTTGAATAAAACCTTTCAACACTCTCCAACATTACAGAGGCAATGTTGAGCTGAAAAAGCCCCTCTTCATGAGAGCACTGCATCTTTACTGTCCATAACATAAGGACAAATCTTAAACATTATAATGGGAGTACAACAAATTTGTTTCAACACCTGGAACAGGCACTCTGTCAAGTGCAAGAACTGTTTTCTCTTTATGAGATGCTTAAGCTGGCTTTAGCTCTCAAAACATCTCCGCCATTGATCTACATCTTGTAAACGGTAAATGGCATATACTTCTATAGCGCTTTTCTACCTTCATTGAAGGCCCAAAGCGCTTTACAGTCACGGACCCATTCACACACACATTCACACACTGATGGTGGCTCCGCTGCCGAACACTGGCGCCAACCTTCCATCAGAGGCAATGTGGGGTTCAGTGTCTTGCCCAAGGACACTTTGACACAAGGCCGACTGCCCTTTCCACTAAGTTCAACTAAAGTTCATTTAAAGTTCATTTAGTTGAACTTTCTAAAGAAGATGCTAACATAAAATAGTTTTGTTAAATATATTCTGTCATATGTATTTTTTTTTTAATAAAGTAAAAGGAGGGAGAAAAATAGATTAAAATTGAGAATCGAATTTTGAGTGTAAAATCTGAGATTTTATTTTTTGGCCAGATCACCCAGCTCTAATTCAAACATAGCCACTACCACAGACAGTTTCAATAACTTCTTCTTTCTGCTCAGAAAGCAAACAGCAACATCAAATATTTTAGGACACAAATTCTGTTTCAAAGTTTTCTACACTAAATGTGTCACCATCCACTATTGTGGGTACATAGAAAAGTATTCTGATTTATAGAACTCTGCTACACAAACATTACATGGTTTGTCTACACATCCACAGTCAGTTGTGAGGAAACTCAGATTCCTTCTCCCAATATACAAACTAATTTCTCCCCAACTTCTGGCTGTAGAAGTTTTCTAATTTTCAAAAGGTTTACAAACTTTGCCATTATTCATCATCCTGTTAAAACTACAATAATTTGTTTTCCACTATTGTAAAGCAGAAGATAATATTAACTTTTTTCTCTTGATACAATCTAACAGAAGTTGGTGATAAAAAAACCCAAAAAATAATTTTACTTTACAGTGACCTTCCAAGCAACAACAAAAAAACGTTAGCCTTCAACTCAAAGCCAGCAACACACCCCCCAACATGCCTTTGAATTCTGACTGTCATTTATGAATTATTTCACATGCAACATGTAAAAAATAGTGACAATCTGGGTTCATCCATAACAGGTTATCTTTTGTCGTCATGAAGACACCATACTGGACTTCAACCCTGTGTCCCTCCATTTAGCTAAATGCGGTGGATGTGTCACAAAGTTTGCATTGAAGTTCTTATAATTACAGTGGCTCTGAAGCTTAAATCACACCAACAAATCCCTCAATGCAAACAAATATTAAAGATACAAATGACAATTAAAAAAGCAAAACACGGAAAAAAAAGAAAAGAAACATTACATTTTAGAAATCAGTACAAATTCCAGAAACCAAACCTCAATTTCAAAAAAATGAAACAAAAAAGAAACATTAAAAAAAATTAACAGAAATCAAAATAAACTGCTAAAAAATGCAGTAAGAAAATGGAAAAGGTATATATTATATAATGATGCTTGAGTTTTTTTTAAACGCCTTGATTGTCTGCATACTAATAAAAGTTTATGATTAGCACAAAACATTTCCAATATCACTTCATGCCAAATAACATTCAGTTGAAATGATAAATGTTAGTTACATTTTAATTTGATCTGAACTTTACATTCAACTATTGTAGTGTATTATCAGTTCTTACACAGATGGTATACATGTTTTTATCTTTTTAATGAGCATGGACTAAAATATCCATACAAATAGCTAAACATCCACTAAGTCTTTTAGTAGTTCTTCCTGACTTGTTCGAGCAGTTTTTTGAATGATTCTTATGACCAACTACCAACACTATACAACTGTCACAAACAGGCAGACAGCTGGTTCCACTTGCAGCGAGTTTAATTTAAAGTGACAGGCAGACAGGAGCAAAGCTCAGCTAAAAGTCCATTTAGCTAGCTCAGCGTGATAATCCAGGCACAGGTCAGTGCAAGCGGCACAGAGGCAGAGTCAGGTACAGAGCAGGGTACGTAACTCACAAACAGAAAGCTATAAAGAGATCTCTTTAAAATGATGTGCCCATGATCCGCATCTCTCACTGAAATACGAGATTATTTTGGTGCTAAATGAGTGGAAATCTGGTTGAACATCATTCGTCAAGATAATATAGAAATCAATTCACATAATTGGAACAGAGCTAAAAAAAAATGACAGAGTGTAGATGAAGGCTTGGATGCTCTGCAGCAGGAGTAAGTCTCCTGTGACTGCCACCCGCACTAAATTGGTTTTACATAATTCCTGCTGTTTCCTGAAACTTGCCAAAAGCCACTACCCCACTTCAGATGGATATCAAATGAGGTAAATGCACAATATCTGACTTGTTACTTTCAAGTTATGTGAATTTAGAGAAAGATGTTTTTGAAGGGAAATGAGGGTCAGTTGTGTGCTACAATGTTGTAACTGCAGCTGCAGTTTGTTTTTGTTTATGCCTCTGTTTGGGTGTATATCTACAGAAGATTTTTTTAACATAGCAGGTTTTTTTTTACAATTATAATGCAAGCATTAAGCTCTAATAGTGAAAAGTATCAGTTGCATAAACTCTAAAGGTTCATAACAATGAAAATATTTTCTGCGCTTTGACCTTCTAAGCATGTTTCTATTAATTATGGTAATGTTCTCAGTTGAAGTGGCATCTCAATCAGTCTTCTGGTTATTTCCTCCCCTTTTCCAAGGGTGTAATACAATGCCAGTCAGTTCCCATGGCAACAGCCAAACCATGACTCATCCATCAGAGTGCTAGATCGAGAAGTGTGATTTGTCATAGTGTGCGTGTCTTTGCTTCTCTGGAGTCCTGTAACTACACTTTACATCCAACACCAGCAGAACTTGGCAATGAATGGCTTGGATAGAGCCGGCCATGAAAATCCATTTCATGAAGCCCTCAACCCACATACTTGAGATAACCTGAAGGCCACGTGAAGTTTAGAGTTGTGTACTGACAGACCACAGAAAATTGACCACTGTGAGCCTCAGAATTCAGTGACCCTACTCCCAGTTTATGCTACCTACTACTTCATTACTAAGTTGGAGTCATTTCCGATCACTGCCACGTTGTTACACCACCAACAATTAACTGTGTACAGAACTGTCCTGTAAACTTTCACTCTGAAGCTTGATGACAATTTAATAGAACTCCATTGTCAGTGGGTTCAAATATTTTCTGAACAAACCAGTTATTTCTTCTGATAAACAGAATTTTCCTATACTTATAAAAAAAAAAAAAAAAAAGAAACAGGTTTAGGTGAGAAAGGGACAACTTTTAGTAATATAACACACATTGTATAGAAAAATTACATTTGGTGACAGTTCTGTTTTTGACAAATACAAAGAAAGGAAAACAAAGAGAGAAGAGAATGACTCAGTTGAGAATGCAAGTTAGGGGTTCGGGAAATAAAGTCTTTGGTGGATTATTGCAGCGTTTACCTCATTTTACTACAATTAAACATTGAATAAAATATTTTTTTTTTTCTGTGAATTTCAGGGCAGAGAGCAACAGAAGACGAGAAAGACAGTTTCAGATTTAAGGAAGACAAAAAAAAATCTTAGTGAAGCTGATAAATAAACAAAAAATCTAACCTTTTGCTGATAATTTAGTAAAACATCTTATTGTGGAGTTGCAAGTTTAATCCTAATCTCCTTTTGTGATGAAAACGCAGAGGCATTTAGATCCATGTGCTGGCAGGAGTTTATTAAATACAAAAACAGACAAGGGCAAAGACAGGATCGAGTCCGAGGCCAGGCAGAAGTAGGACAGGGCGGCGAGATAAATGGTGAGACTTGAAGGGTGATGAGAGCCAGCTGGTGGAGACGTGAGGTTTCAGAATTCAGGAGAGAGCTCCCTCTTGTGGTCGGAGGTGGAGCCGAATGGCTGAGGCCTGACACCTATGCTGTTTGCATTAAATACAAACAGGCTTGTTAAAGTTCTTCTATTCAGATTTTGTAGTATTTGAGTATTAAACTAACATATGAGTTTTTCTTGTAACTCAGTATAGTGTAAAACATTGCTAATTTTTTACAAATATTATTTGTATTATATGTGGTATCTTGTGTAATATAACTAACCACTCAGAAATATATTCATTCAAAGCATTGTTGCCACAAAGCATTAACAGGTAAAAAAAAAAAAAAAAGCAACTTTTCTTTCTATTTTTCATTTGTCACTTTTAAGTCTTAAAATAATGAGCTAAATTTCCTTTGGTCTAGTCTCAAACTCTTTAATATTTGTGTCCCCTAGAAATTGTATTTAGTCCTGTTTTTCACAGTCATTAGCTGTTTGTCCTGTTCCTGTTGTCTTTTTAATCTTCATTTTTAGACATTATTAATGTTTTAGTCTTTCTGCAGTAGACAGGCCAGAAGGTTTTCTTTTGAGTCTTCATTCACTCCTTTGTCATTGTTGATAGCCTATAATTTTGGCTGTATGAACAAAACTGACTAAAGCTTGTCCTCCAGTTTTTGAATAGTGCTTTCTATAAAATGATTAAAATAATTAACAATAATTTTGTTGCCACATAACCAACCGTGATATTCACTTGTAACTATATTTCAAGTCCTGCTCCTGCAGGATTTACCAAGAAAGGAAAACAGTAGTGAAAGTAACACAGGAGTCGTGTAATGTGTGACAATTCAGATCAGCATAATTGTTAGGCAAGGAATTACTTTTAACCCTTCACACCGGAACTTGAGATCCTGTGCTGATATTCTTTAGACAACTATAACTTTTCAAAAGTTTGGGCAATCAATGTAACTCCAGTGGATTCTGAAGCGGAGAAAAGCAACTTCCCATCGTTATGAAACACATTACGTTAGTAGCATGTTGCATAATCATATGAAACCATTATGAAAAGCCGTTTTTCTTCGCAGGGGACTCAGCTAATTTACATTGATTGCATGAACGGTGGAGGAGTTGCAATGCCAAAGAGCATGTGTTTGATATCGCCAGCAACATCTCCTCTGTTAAATGGTTAAACAACAACAAATAATTTGTTTTGTATAACAATTTGGAAGTAATTTGCTCAGCCTTATAGATAGCCACTACATGTTAGGGTAATTGAAAATAGTGCAACAATTTCCCTTTAATTTGTGTTGAAGTTCACAGGCACTATAACAAGTGGAAATGCATACTGTACTCATAATTGTTCTGTGCAACTCATACAAGCTAAATATAAGCCTGAATCCGCCGTCAGTGTTAACATACAAAGTATTGTTTGAATGTTTGTAAATAAATAAATACCAGTACATTAATGGTATTTTTATTCCTTATTGCCCAACATCACACAACTCATCAACAATCACTCCAATAGAAACCACTGCAAAGAAGTTACAAATATTTTGTTTAGATTTTAAAATAATATGAATGCCAGTTGAGGAACCACTCAGTGTATTTTTGACGTCAAAAATACGCCCTTTTTCAAGCTGCTTTTTTTGAATGCTCTTGATTTACAAAACATGAATAAAGAACTACTCAGAAATTTGAATGTTAGCTTAATTTTATTTTACCTGTCCTCCATCAACAGAAAAAAAGCCACAAAAAGCATGTTAAAAACACACAAAAAAAAATTATTTTCTCAGGGGTGGGTTTTTAAAGGGACAAACCAGAAGAATCAGAAACATGGCAGAAAGATCAGTGATCAACAGATAATCCTACCTTGAGAGACTAAAACCACGGACTAGGTTAGGATGAGCTACTATTGAGTGTCACCTCCTCTTAATTTCTTTTCTTTTTTTGTTGATGCTAAAGATGTTTTTATTCAGGAAACATTTTTGCATTAGTTCTCTTTCTTAATTTACTTTTCCACCTCTGCCCACCCATGATTAAAAGGGTTCTTGAAAACACAGAACCCCAGCTTAGCTTTGGCCTTGACAAAGAAGAAAAAGCAATCACACCTTTTTCAAAACGAGCATGTGTTAAAAGATTGAGCGTAGGAAATATTTGCTTCTTTAAAATAACCTTTTACCTGAATGGCTCATAGCAACAATGTTTTGGTAATATTCATATGCAGCCCCGATGGAGCATGATGACATGGGAGTGATTGCTTAGATGAACAGAATACATCGCACATAGCAATCAAAGCATGCGCATACACAGTCACACACATCACGATGGAAGGATGATTAGTTGCTTTACAGCCACAGCAGCTGCAGCCACTGAGTCGATCGTAAGTCTCCATGCACACCAGAGTTTTGTAGGGGATGATGACGGAGCAGCTGTCGAACAGCTAAAGGTTTGTCAAAGCTGAGTCATAAAACTAAACAATGATCTGAAATACTTGTACAGCAGCTAATCTACATCCAAAAATAGATGAAACGATTAAGGCTTTGGAATAGGATAGACAAAGTTGACATCCTTACTCAACCAAAACGCTGTCAAACCCAAACTGTACTCTACCATAAAGCTGCGTTCACACCAAACGTAGTTCACGCGTCAGACGCATCCAGCTTCAATGATAAGTCAATGGTCCACATGCAATCTGAGGTACTGCGTTACAATCTAAGTGTCAGGCGTGGCGTGTCAGTCCAGCAGCAGTACAATTTGAGCGGCGTGGTAAGTGTTCAAATATCTGAACTTTGGCAAGGTTTCTACATTGAGCTCCTGCAGCAAGAGGGAATCTTGACATAATAAGAGAGTATCTGAATGATCTCATGAACCAACACATGGATACTTGATTACCGGTGCTTTTGTAGAGCTTTTTAAATAAATCTGATCTAAACATCCTCTGTCTTTCATGCATTGTAAATGAGATGTACATAGACACTGCTCCATGTAGCAATCAGGCTAAAAAACATTTGGCAGTGGCTCCTCCCACACACATCTGGGGCGTGACACTTATAAACACGTTTGGAAAGGCATTGAGCAGCAAATTTGACGGGCGTCAAAAGAGAGGCATCCAACGCAGAATTGAGTTGCAAATTGCGCTTGGAATGAACACAGCTTAAGGTGAGGAGGGGGCAAGAAGGTGCTCGTAAGGGAAAAATGGCAAAAAACATCGACTCTGAAAGATTTGCGGTATCAGTTTACGATTCAACAAATGAAATTTAAAGTGAACATTGTAGCTTTCTATATTTCAGAATGTTCTAATCTGATTTTAGCAGGAAAGATGCAGCTATTTCATGCCTCTAATGTAGACTGTTAAGACTTTCACGTTGAGGGGATTTGGTTTATACCTCCACTACATGATTACCAGTCACAGCATCAATGATCCATGATTCATTTTATAATTTTTCTATTTGTCACCTGTTTTTGTCTGCTACCTGACCTAATTCTTTAAACGTCAGCCTTTTATTTCCGTTTATTGACATCTGACTCACTTGCAATTATCTTTGATATTTTTATCAGATTTTGCTAAGTTTAGGACTATCTTATCCATTTCTTTTTGTGAAATCATTTGTGGAGCATTTACCCATTTTTCCTGCAGAAAAACAGTACCTTATTTTCTCTGAGTTTGTGTTTTTGCTTTAAAAAAACATTTTTCTCTTGTGCTTTTAAAATGGCACAAACATATGTAACCCTGGAGCTTGGTAATACTGCTGCGGTCTGGACGAAATTACAGTTTTTTATGAGATTACATGAAAATGACACCAGCCAGGAACTGTAGATCGATGGTGCTTCAACACTTACCTTTTTTAACTAGCTTATGCTGGCATCTTATCAAAACAATACATCTCCAGAAATTGGATCATTGCACCTTTTCACAGCTTTTCACTCTGTCATAGCCTAATTTTAAACTCTCTCAGAGAAGCATTTGTAGTCTTATACCTGACTTGGAGAGCAAGCCTATTTATTTACTTACTGTGAACAGTCACATTTCTTATGGTTTGAAATCTGATACTGTACATTTTTTATGTCTGTCATTACACACTTTTAAAACATTAATCAAATCAAATCAAATCAAACTTTATTTCTATAGCACTTTTCCTATGAAGCATAACACAAAGTGCTTTACATTAAAATAAAACAGATTAAAAACAAGCACAACCATAAAAATGTAGACCCCCCAGGCTGAGCAAGGAGAAAGTTGGTTGGTGGACCCATTATAGTTGGGTCCTCTTCCTCCGTGGACAACCACATAGTCAGTGTAATGCAGCATCACAGGCGAGGACCCAGCCCCACCACAGCAAGGTAGCGAGGCTGGTCCCCATCTAGAGCTGCAACAGCTGAACCATAGCTGACCCAGAGGGAGAGGACCCAGCCGAGGAGGCACTGGATTTAAAAATAATAAAATATAAATCTAAAATTAAAATGTAACATTTGATAAAAGCAACAAGCAATAAAACATGAGAATAAAAAATATTCAAATAAGCTATAAATAATCCAACGTAAAATCATAAAACATGATACAAATTATAAAAACAGGATAAATTAACATGATAAAAAAAACTAGAAGCTAATTTAAAAAGATAGGTCTTGAGCCTTTTCTTAAAAACCTCTATGTTCTCTGCGGTCCTCAGGTCCTCCGGCAGACTGTTCCATAGACGGGGGCCATAGTATTGAAAAGATGCCTCTCCATAATTTTTGGTTTTCACATTTGGAATGATTAGTAGACCAGTGCCAGAGGATCTCAGGGTCCGCGAGGGTTCATATTTAACTAAAAGATCAGATAAATAAGAAGGCGCAAGACCGTTCAGACATTTAAAAACCATTAAAAGTATCTTAAAATCAATCCTGAAGCAGATGGGTAGCCAATGCAGGGATTTTAAAATCGGGGTGATGTGAGCTCGCCTTCTGGTCTTGGTGAGAACTCTTGCAGCAGAATTTTGGAGAAGCTGAAGGTTCTTAATGCTATTTTTTGGAAGACCTGCTAGAAGGGCGTTACAATAATCAACTCTACTGGTTATAAAAGCATGCATCAGCGTCTCCATATTAGCATATTAACATTTTCTGCAAACGTAACAGACATGGACATTGATGGTGAATCTCAAATCCTAACTCAAAGAAAAAAAAATCACATTTCAGTATTTTTTTAGAATCATATGTCGTGAAAGTTCCACTCCAACAATTTTTTTTGTTTTGCAAAATTGTTCCTAGTGATCTTTTATTAATAATTATGCAGATTTTAGCCAAAATGAAAAAGACTGTCATTTTTTTAAAGGGCCTTTACCATGAAAATTCAACCTTTTAAGCTTTTTAGTGTATTATACTGTTCATTCCTCACTATAAAGAACCCCAAAGCGGTATTTTGATCCAGTCACGCATTTTTGAACCACGCTCGAACCACGCCCTTTGCCGCAGCCCCTCCCACACCCACAAAAACGAGTAGGTCCTCACCCGGTGACCTAGACCAGTGAGAACACCCCCAACCAGGAAGAGTCTGCGCTGCAGAAACCAAACCAAAAGCATGCTTCATAGGTTAATTGGTTACTCTAAATTGTCCCTAGGTGTGGATGTGAGTGTGCATGGGTGTGTAATTGTGGCCCCTGTGACAGACTGGCGACCTGTCCAGGAGTGTCCCCTGCTTTCGCCCATGAGTAGTTGAGTTAGCCTCCGGCAACCCCTTGAGCCCAAAAGGGATAAAACGGTTTAAAAAATGAATGAATGAAAAAATGATTATTATTATTTTTGTTATTTTAATATGGTGGTAAAATAAGACTGAGAAGTTTGTTAAACTACTTATGTGCCGCCAAATTGAGTAACCACACTCGTCTCATTGGGTCTCACGATACTACAGCATCTCGCTCCTCACTTCCTCAACACTCATAATTTCTGGCACACCTAGGCTGTGCCGGAATCCATACACTACTCCCTAACTACTAAAAAAACTATATAGTGCGGGATTATATAGTGCTCTATATTTAAAATGCAATTCCAACATCGTGCTCACTACTTTTCTTCTTCTTTGGGCGTTGTTCATTTCGCAGTTGACAAAAAACAGGTTCTTTACCGCCATCACATGGTCTGGAGGCTCAATACTTACTTTTTTCAAACGGCGATTGTGATGTCACTGATTTGCCGAAGAAAAAACCTAATAAATATTAACGGTTTACGAAGACTATTAATCTATTGTTGTTTTTAATGATGAAAACTCTGGTTTCTAAAAAAATATAATTATATACATTTTTGTGGTGATTTTCAATGTTTCTGTTCAGAAATAAACTGACAAGTCACTAGTCCTTCACAATGTTTTTTTTTTTCTTTTTTTGCGCCGCTGAACTATTTACCAAACCAAACCAAAATGAGGCACATGGAGGTAAGGAGGAGAAGCAGACGTCTTAGAAGATTTACTCTGGCTGCCTTAGCCAGAGACGGACAACTTGTGAGTTAAATGTTAGCATTTGTCACTAATTATTCGCAGAGTTACGCCATCTGCTGGGCAAAATAGTTTAAAACGTTTAAAAAAAGAAATATGAAAATTCAAAAACCCAGTAAAACAAATAAATAACATTAGATTTTCCAGCATTACAAAATATTGTATAAAATAAAATGTAAGATGTTTAATAAACATACACAATCAGGGGTCTGGTTTTCTTTTCCTTTGTGTTTTTTACCATCTGTTTCTTTTCTTCCTCCCTGCTCCCCTTTTTCCTTCATTAATTACACCTGTGTTTAATTGGTCGGCCATCCTTTTTAAGGCTCCTTGTACCTGTCATTTGTTGCCAGATTGTTTTGTATGTCTCCTGGATTTCCACAAGCCTTCCAGCCTCTTCCTACCTTTTCTGCGTCCGGCGTTTGTGTCCACGATCAGATCTTGACACCTGGCCCTCTGCCAGGGTTCTAGAGTGCGATATTGTGGATATCGATGCAAAACCAGAAAGAAAAGACGCTGTTTTTCCACATCAGAATCCACTGATTCAAAGGGATTGTTTGAACGATTGGAGATTTACGGTATGACAAAAAGTCTGTTATTTAAATGTCACAGTGACATTACTGATGTTAAAAGATAAACTATGGTGGCCCTGAAGTTTAAACCACATCAACAAATCACTCAAAAACATCATAAAGATCACGATGACAGTTAAAAAAACATAAAAAATAAAAAAAAACAACATAACATTTCAGAAATCAAATGAACTATTCCACAAATCAAAACAATTAAAAAACAAAAAATAAAACTGAAAGCAAATGCAATTACCAGAAATTAAAGTGAAATGTTGAAAAGCAAAGCAAAAAGAAACTGGTATTGTGGGAGATTGCAGACAGGATGATGACTTTTGTTATTTGACGCGAAGTGCCCTAAAGCAAAAACATTAAAGGTAGACTCAAGCATAAATGCTGCTATCAATGAATATTTTCATTCAGAAGACACCTGTGAAGTGATACAGGATATGCTCTGTAATAATCAAAAAAGCTTTTAATGGTTTTTCTTTTTTTAGTTCAAACTTCAGCTCAGTGAAGAACTTTACAGTCCCACTTTAATAATCTTTTAATCTATTTTTGGTGTTCCAAGTGGTGTTTTTAACTATGATTCTGCTGTTTTTAGCCAAAATATATATATAAAAAAAAGACTGAGTCGTTTTCTAGGACATAGTTTCTGCAGAGCAGCAGGAGTTCATTAGAAATTCACCTCTGAGTTGTGGTGGGACTGTTGGTGGGGGAAGTGACCTTCCACTGATATCCAATACCATCTTTGTTTACATTCTCTCCCGCTAGCTTACAGCCCCTCACAACCCCAACCCCAAAAATTGGCGATGCAACAAAAATGGCATAAATTTTGTAGCAATCCAGCTCCAATATTAGTCATTCACAGATCTACACTGTGGTCCTGGTGTTCCTTTTCTGGCTGGCGTGTGGCACATCTTACCATGTGAACTTAAGTGAACCAATCAGCCCCAGACTGATATAGTTTTTTGAGTATCTGTTTTTCTCACTTCAAGTAGAGATCAGAAAAACATTTGTGCTGTAATTTAGCTCACGACTGGCCCTCATTTACAATTTCTATCAAAATTCTCAGATTTTTCCTCTAATTTTATGTCACACTGAACAGATTATAGTTATTGACTCATGCATTTGCACTCATGCTTAAAATAACAGCTTAAACATTACATTCACTTCAGATTGATTCTTGAACTAAACGGACCTGTTCACTTTCTTCATCATGTCTTTCTTTTTAGTCAGAGATGGTTTGAAAAACAATATTTTTTCTGTGAATTGTTAACACCTAACAAATGTCTGCATCTTAATGATGTTTTATGTCATGTGATGTACAATTCTTTCATTGACCCTTTAACACATGTGCTTTAGCTCCAGTGTAATGTTTTGACAATCATAAATCATCAACCATTTATGCAAATAATTTCATCTGATTCTGAGGTGGAGAAAAGTAGCTTAGCGCTGATATACAACACAGCACAGTAGCTTTATGCTTACACAATAACAGACAGCTAATTCTGTCATGTAGAATTAGCTTTATGCTTACACAATAACAGACAGCTAATTCTGTCATGTAGAAAAGTGGCGTTACACCATTATGTAACAGTTTACATTAGTAATGTGTTGCACATCAGTGCAACGCCGATATAAAAAGAAACTTTTCTCCACCCCACAATCAGCAAATTTATGGTGATTGCATTAACAGACCAAGATTTACGATATGTCAAAGAGCATGTCTTATTTATCTGTCACCAGCGACATATCTGCTGTTAAAAGGTTGATTTGGGAAGCTTCCATTAAAAATCAAAATTTTATTTTTGTTGTAGTTTGTCTTTACTTACTTTTTTTGTTTTTTGAAGCTTGATACCATGAAAACCAAATTGTTTTATGTATGTTCTGTTTGTGGCTGTAATAAATGAAAATGTAGCAATCTTAGGAGGTATTCATTCATTTTCCAATCCGCTTTATCCCTTTCGGGGTCACGGGGTTGCCGGTAACCCGGCTACTCATGGGCGAAGGCAGGGTACACCCCTGGACTGGTTGCCAGTCTGTCGCAGGGGCCACAATCACACACCCATGCACACCTAGGGACAATTTAGAGTAACCAATTAACCTATGAAGCATGTTTTTTTGGACGGTGGGAGGAAGCCGGAGTACCTGGAGAAAACCCACGCATGCACGGGGAGAACATGCAAACTCCACACAGAAAGGTCCCCCAGCCAGGACTTGAACCGGGAACCTTCTTGCTGTGAGGCAGGAGCGCTAACCACTGCGCCACCGTGCAGCCCCTTCTTAGGAGGTAGTGAAAGATAAGTAAAATGCTTTACCGTGTACATATGTAATACAATAAAGGATGAAAATAATAAAGCCAATTTTAAGACAGTGTGTCACAAAAATCCAGAGAATGTTTACTATGAGGAAGGCGCAGTGACAGACAGAAAAGGTGAACCACATTATGAGGGGATGGTGACAGAGCAAAAACTACAACGCAAAGACTAATACAACAGACTTTCTGACAAAAACATTACTAATAAAGGTTTTATCTGAATAAACCATTGAAAAATGGGGAAATGGCAAAGCCTTTGTCTGCTGCAGATATACTAATGGATAACCATTGCAAAGAAAGAATCATGGTTTGTTGGGTGGCAGGCACCACCACAATGTAAACGCGTGGTATTGTGTGACAAGATTTCTGGCTCTTTATAAGGAGACAGATCTTTTGGATAAGTTCATTTCAAAGAGCCGTTCAAAAAGACGGGCTCTTTTTATTTGTATTCACTTTTAAGAAGCTGGCCTGGAGTTCATTATTTTAAAGCTGGAAATAATCACAGAGAAGACTGATGGGCTAACCTTTGGAGCAGAATAATTCAAATTCAGATTTCTCACCAATATTTGAGTTTGAATTATTTTTGAAATATTAGTTATAGCTTCATACAACATCTGTGGACAAGATGTCAAAATCTGATATGTATTCATTGTTGTATTCCACTGACAGCATATGCAGTGTGCATGTATAAAAAGTGTGTATTTGTACTTTGAATTATGCTATTAGTCCAACAGCTAAACCAGAAGTCTGCAACCTCTAAAAGACCTCCTCTTTTCTTTTTTATGGAGGTACTTCTGTGAATCCGGTATTCTCGTGTGATATTTGCATCTGAAGTTGGAAGGATGAGCTTGAGATTTTATGTGAATGTTTAAAACTCAGGAGAGGAGGGAGGAAAAAAAAAGAACAAAATAAAAAAAACGTTTCCCCATCACTCATGTTAATAAACCGTTCAAAAGATGAAATTCGTTCGTGAACGTCACAGCTATAGTGAAAGCTCTTCAAAGGGTGGAAACATTTTAATTTACACTAAAAGGGGAAGTTCATGGCCCAACTGTAGAAAAAAAAAAGTAAAATAAAAAGTATAGCAGCTATGAATGCAGCCATGGGACAGGATCAGTTGAGACAAAATAAGGGGAGAGATGAGATGAAACTTAGGGATTCCCTGGAAATAGAAAGCATAGAGAATTATATGGAACAGACATGATGACAGACATCTTGAAAAACCCTGCTGGAACAGACAGGCTAATGCTGCAAATGATCTGGACTTGGCGACAGACTGAGTGGTCTCTTATGGCAAGCAGTGGTGAGAGCTAATACTTCAAAGTCTGTCTCTTTTTAGGGTCTTGTCAGGTTAATCTGTTTTTCATGAAACAGTTTAGGAGAGGACGCAAGTGTTAGAGAACAGAAGCTTGGCCGACAACAGCTCAGTGACTCTTGAGAAAATCACTGCCCTGAGAGTGATTATTGTGGTTTAAAATCCCATCATCGCATCAAGACTGAAAATTGGGGCCCAATTCTTTTCTATTTGACATTAGGTGTTGATTGGGGCAAAAAAACCACTTTTTTTTTTCCTTTCATGAGGATGGGACAAAAAAGTGTTATCAGTGTGACAATTGATGGGACTTTAATTCAAATCTAACAAAAATGCAAAAGACAATGCTAAGCTTAATTTTACAAAAAATCTGCACTGTTATAAAATACAGAAATAGAGGTAACAGGTGCAACAGTAAAACAAAATGATAAATACCAAAAAGGTAAAAACACAGAAAAAGGGGTCAATACCAGCAGAAATAAAAGCCACCAACTGGAACAAAATTTCAAAATAGGTGATAGAAACAGAAAAAGATACAGCTTATTTTAATGCAGAGTATAGGACTGAGGATAAAAACGACATGGTCGCACAATTCAATCTACTAAAAGTCCTAGCAATAATAAAGAGTAGCTGGTCTTTGGATCTCCATAAGGAACAGGCAGAAATTTTATGGGAGAGCAGATCAGACTGGTAACATAGTAGCAACTAGATTGTCCCTAAGAGCAAAAAAGATCCTGAACATTTTAAGCGTGGGGTCCCCTACCCTTGGCTGGCACCAGTTCATGGGTCACTTGATACTTGGGCTGCATAAAAGAAGTAAATAATTTACATATTTTGTGCTTTATAAATAATCTGATTCTAAATTAAGTTTTACTTTTTTGAAAATTACTACATTTCTCAGCTACATGCTTCCATTACTTAATTGTGATTCATTTGAATTATTTGCTTTGGTCCTATCTTACCTACATCCACTATACCTTCTAGTGATAGGTCAGGCAACACAGACTGGTCGAGTCATGTGTCGAGCTCATAGAATGAAACCCCATGTTGGTGCGCACATCGCTTTAGGAAAAGTCACGTGACACGTGAGACAGTCACTGTGTCGCAGTGTCACTGAGGCGGCAAACTGTGTTTATAAGGAAATGCATCTACCAACAGTGTTGCTGGTTATTGGGCGGTTTTGATTTTGATATTGAGGGGTAAAATATGCTTTGGCCATAATTTGAGCAGGTTTGGTGTGAATTTTGCAGGATTTAGTTGGTTTTAATATGAGTCTGAGCAATCTCATATTTCGAAAAATGACCGGATCCTCTCGGTTATATTTCTGTCACTTGGGTGCTAAATCAGTCCAGCAGCAAGTTTAACAGAAAAGGAAAACTATTGTTTTCATGCCCCGGATGCACGCCCAGCTTCTAACTGTTGAATGATTGTTGCACACCCCCCTTTTCCCTGCCCACCTATGAGTGATGTTTTATTTTACTGAATTTTTCCTAAATGTGTTGAATGCGGTGTTTTACTTAAATTAAAACACCTCCTCAATGTTGAGGCATTATTGAGCGAGGAAATCACAACTACAATGACAAATTTTATTGTGTATACACTAGATCATGTGCCTCCAACCCTGTTCCTCGAGGGCTACCGTCCTGCTTGTTTTGCAGCTAACCTTGCTTCAGTAGATGCTAATTAGCTGGATTGAATCACCGCAGTTTCTGATTGACTGAACACATCTGATCCAAGTGAGCAGCAATTACTGAAGCAGGGTTAGCTGTAAAGCAAGCAGGGTGGTAGCCCTTGACGAACAGGGTTGGAGACCCCTGCGACTAGATTATTTAATCAGTATCAGTGGTGTTTCTTAACTTGATTGTCTGCAATGATGTTTTCGATCCAGCAGGAGTCAGTATTGAGTGACACCGTGTGTGTGATCCTCAGTTCATCTGTTTTCTAATCATTTTTATGTCCCCCCTTGTTTAATATTTTTGTCATGTTTAATTTTATCATCAAGTATTTTCTTGCCATCAAACCTGGCCTGCTTTTTGGGTAGTGATGGGCAGATGAAGCTTTGTGAAGCCTTGAAGCCTTGCATTTGATTGGTTTACTTCAGTGCAACTCTTCATGAAGTTTAATTTGCTCCAGTTGGAAATCTAGTGCACACAAAAAATATCAGTTAAATTTGAAGTGCAGCATAAAAAAAAAAAAAAAACGTGAATAAACATGTTGGAAAAATAAATACGTTTACAAAACGTGTACATTGTCGTATGCTTTTTTGTGTGTGTTTGTTTATGTAATGATACCTATAAATACTTATTTTTTTTTTAACCTCAAAGGAAACGTACCAAAAGTAGCAATGATGAAAATGGTCATTTAGTGAGGTTGAAGTAAGGTGCATAGGCTGAGCTGGTACTTTTAAGGTGAGGGGTGGGGGGGTGGGGTTGTGTGTGGATTTTTTTGGGGGGGGCTGGGGGGGTTAACCTCATCTATAAAATAATTTGCTTGTTTTATATTTTTCTTGGAGCACGGAACTTTTCTTGTCACCAAGTATGAATAGTGCTGTGTAATTAAAGACTGATGATTGATTAAAACTGTTCTGGTCTCTTAAAGGTAGAACTGGTACTTCAAAAATGAAAAAAACAAAACAAAAACATGACAATGTTTTTTCCAAAAGCATATGCAGTAAGTGTGACAAAGCAGTTTCACACAGCTACATCTGTCTTCACACAAGCAGAAGTAAACGTGTTTCACCGCTCACTGTCCTTTGCTTCACCCTTTTGGACTGAAGCTCCGCACATCCTCATGTCGCCACCCATTCTCATATGAGCCCACCCACAACCACTGGAAATGTAAAATGATTGGCTAGAATTGTACAGCAAAATTGAATAGAAAACAAGTAATTGACATGTCAGAAACAAAGCACCAAAATCCCTTTTTTTTAAATACAGCACCGGTACTGACTTGGAACTGAGTTTCAGCACTCATCCCAACATGAGGGTGGTTGGGTTTAGTCAATGACCCTGCTTTTATAACCTTGAGTTCAGACATGTGTGCTTAAGGGACACATAAATGGTTGTATTCAATAATAATAATAATAACTTCTCTAAATCTCCACACTCTCCAAACTATCTGTACCTGTGTCCAAACTGTTTCCAAACTCACTGACCATAACTTTCCATCAGACATCACATTTTGAATGGAGCCTGCAGGATTCATGCCCCTGTATAGCCTTGCAACACAATGTGAACCACTTCATGAATAAGTCACGTGTTACAGCTGGGTAGTGCAGCTTTGGACATCATCATTTTCAGCTCCTTCTCTAAATGAAGCAACCCCTTTGCGAATCACAGAAACTCCCCCTCCCCTACTCGTCAGAGCGTCACATCACTAAAAATAACTGGGGCTTTACAGCCTTAAAACATCTATGATCATTCTAAAAAATAAAACTGAATCTTGTGTGGATATTGTCCATCATTGGTTATCTTTAGAACGTAACTCCTGTGATACATGAAGGACCATTGTGCATAATGATTGTGCTTTTGTAACACTGAGATAAGGCCAGTGGTCACTGTTTATGAGACTCAATGTTTTTCTTTTTTTTTTAAATAAAACAACAGTTTTCCCTGAATCTCCTATAAGTCTCACTGAATGGAGCCTGTGTGATTCATGCCGCTGTCAGAACTCGCGGCCCAATTTGAACCACTTCATGAATCAGTCACATGGCACACAGTGAAGCTTCACACAGCACCATTTTCAGCTCCTCCCCTAGATGAGGCAAGGATGAGGATCCATGATGAGGGTAATGGTTACAATGATTGATTTCCAATCACATCACTTCATTTGGTTTCCCAAAATGTGACTAATGTTACTGATTGTTTTAATGAAAAATATTCTGCACATATTTTTACATTTTGATACTTGATTTATATGATGAATTCTGAAATAGTGTTATGCTTACTACCATGATCATTGTGTACTTCATTTTGTCGTATGATTTATTGATTCTTACAAATACTTAGTGACCTAAATCTGTGTTAGTAATGTATAAATGTCTGATTAGAAATTATGAACCAGATTATGATTACTCGTAAAGAAAATGGTATGGTAGAGACGGGGTGGGATTATATAACTTTGCTTGCTCCCACTCTCTTTCAAGTAATCTACAATTTGATGCCTAATTATCCTATATTTGATACATCTATATGTAGATTAAAACATTTGATGATTGTACTGTTTAATGTACTTTTTCTTGCTTTAATTGCTTGAAATAAACCATTTCCAATTTTGTTGAAAAAATAAAAAAAAGAGTGAAGATAAACAATATCCATTACTGAGAGCCACCACATCAATGGATTCAATGCACTACGGGCATCATTTTTTGTAATCTTTGGGCTTAGAAAACATTCACTGATGGTGAAGAATTCATTCTTCCCACCACTAAACAAACTTGTTGGGAAATTTTAACACAGTACTTCTTTCAGCCAGGAATGTTTTTCAGCACATTAGAGAAATAACAGAGGACAATGTGACACACTTGTTAAAAAAAAAAAAAAAAAAAGAAAAAGAACTACATCATCGTGGTGTCATTCTAAATAAACAAGTTTCCACATTTATGTTTCTATGCATATGTTTATCAGAGGGATGTGGATGAGGATATGTTACCAGAACTACAGCAGCAGAACTGTTGAAGTGCTGGATGACAGAATATCGGAAAAACTGAACTGGTGCTTTCCTTTCAGCCTATTCTCACTTGGGGGTCCCTGGCTCGTACCCCGGGCTGTGGTGGTGGGGATGCTCGGAACTCCTGGGTGGTGGTGGGCGGCTTGTCTGGGGTGGTGGGGTCCCGCGCTGGATCCCCCTGACGCGGTGGGAGGTCTGCTTCTCTGGCTGGGCTAGGGCTTCCATACCTCACTGCTCTCGGGCTTTGGGGGCCCATGTGGTGGTTTTGCTGCTTTTTCATCCTAAAGTTTTAAAGTAGCACTAACAGTAGCAGCACACACAAATAAACACACACCCATCTTAGACAGCAGCAGCGTCAGGTAAGGGGGTTGTTGGCAAAGTTATTTTTATACGTTAAACTTTTGAGTTATTTTATTTATATTTTTAATTATTACTTTTTAAATTTATATTTTACACAAAGTTAGTATTGTGCCAAATTGTTAAAAAGTACAATAAAAAAAACCTTAAAATATAGCCTAATCTTGGGAAATTGGCCCCCTCCAGCAAATGGCGACCTCAGCAGCAGCCTAGGTCACCCATGCCCAGGGCTGGCCCTGCCCCCACTGTTTTTATGAGTTTTGAACTGCCAAGAAATAGCTCTGTGACCTACAAACCAGGGAAATCTAGCATGTCAATTCAAGAAGATCAATTGCTGGAAATCTCAAGTGACGACAGACTTAAAAGTCTGTTTGGCACAATACATCTGCCAGAGTTCTGGATTAAAGTCACTGCAGAATACACTGGGATCCATTCCCCTCGGTGCCAGCAACCACAAGAAAACATAAAGTGCAGTGTGGTCATAAGCAACATACTTTGAGTCCCATTGCCTCCTGTTACTGATGGGACTGTATCATTGCAAAGAATCAAGTTAATTTATTGCTGTGGTTATTTGATCTATCATGCACTTGACACTTATATGTCTTGTGCTAAAATGTGTTTAACTTTGACCAATATGAGCTTAAAGAGTGGGGACAAAAGGCCTTAGACTTATGTTTTGATGGTGAAATTGCTAATAAAGTTGCATGCACATTGGATTAACATTTAATATTATATTTAGAAAATGAGAGTCTCATCTATCTCAAATAAACCCTACCCTAACCCAGGTCTGCACCCCCCCTCTCTCCACCTGCAATCATCATTACATCACTTGCCATCTGCCATTGCTTTATTTTATTTGGTTTATGCCTCTGTTTGGTGCAGTGTGATTCACATGTTGTCCCTCTTTCCCACCCCCCTACGGGAGAGTGGGAGAGATTTCTGATTCCAGGTGGATCATCTGTGCTCCTGTCCTTGGCTGTGACCTCGCCTCACCTGTGCTCCTGTCCTTGGCTGTGACCTCGCCTCACCTGTGCTCCTGTCCTTGGCTGTGACCTCGCCTTGGCTCTTCCCACCCCTGTCTTTGGCCGTGACCTCGCCTTGGCTCTTCCAGCAACCCCAGCTGTTACCACAACTCCTACTGGATGAAGCCCATCTGATAGACTATTCAAACATGTCTTTTTTTATTTAATGCTTAGCTGTTACCTTTACTTGTAGCTGTTTATCTAGACATGTTTGTTTATTGGACATATACTTGTTTTTCAACCATGTAGTTATAGAATTAATGAAGCTCACTTTTCTTTAATAGTTTTAGCACATCACCTGTCCGTCCGGGGTTGAGGATCTCTCCTTCATGTGGGCAACCCTGAGGTTTCTGATGTTTGTTCAGCTTAGTCTGTTTTATAACCAGCTATTGTTTACTTTTACATGTTAATAATCTTTTTTGCTTCTTGCAATATATTGATAATCAGTCCAATGAGACGGCTATGGCTGTGATATTGGGCTATATAAATAAAATTGAAAATTGAAATTGAAGAATGTGTTGAATAATCAGTATGGGCTGACTGGTAGATTTAATCGGTTTGCAATTCAAGTGACATCATTTATTATTCACTTCAGGGAACATGTCATTAACCCTCATGCTGCCTGGCACGTCACAGTCTGCATGGTTTCTTTGCAAGCCCTGCATGTACTCCTCTGTGAGTTTTTGGAGATTTTGTCTGACTCAGACTTCAGCCCAGCTTTATAGTGAAATTACCATTTAACCAGAAGGCAGTCATTACCATTGATCAAATGCTGTTTTAAATCTCATTCAAATGAAACATAGTATTGATGAGAAAAACCTTTTAATATGATTCAGTGGCCCATTGTTTATTTCAGACCGTTAGCTCTTGAAGAAAATGCCAAAAAAGTAGGTACAAGCCAATGACTTCTAATTTTCTCTGAAAATTAGATCATATTTATTGCCTATTATTGCGCCAACATGAACACATTTGCCACCGAATGCGATGTTTGGTCAATATTATGTAAATATTGCTAATTAGCTGCAACTGAAATCTCTGCGGGCTGCACGGTGGCGCAGTGGTTAGCGCTCCTGCCTCACAGCAAGAAGGTTCCCGGTTCAAGTCCTGGCTGAGGGACCTTTCTGTGTGGAGTTTGCATGTTCTCCCCGTACATGCGTGGGTTTTCTCCGGGTACTCCGGCTTCCTCCCACCATCCAAAAACATGCTTCATAGGTTAAATTGTTACTCTGAGTGTGAGTGTGCATGGGTGTGTGATTGTGGCCCCTGCGACAGACTGGCGACCAGTCCAGGGGTCCCATGAGTAGCCGGGTTAGGCTCCGGCAACCCCGTGACCCCGAAAGGGATAAAGCGGATTGGAAAATGAATGAATGAATGAATTAAATCTCTGCTTCCTTTGAAAAGTCTTGAAAATTTGCAACTGTGGGGTTTTCTTGCATTTTTTTCTGGGTCCGACACAAGTAGAAGCTAAAAAGAAATCAGTAAATCACCTTTATGTTAGAACAAAGTTTTTAACAAGAAGTGGGGATAGTTTAAAAAAGCCTTTTGTGTTCTAACTCTAAAGAAAGAAACCAATAGAAGGATCAGGCAGTCAACAACAACTGAACATGCTGCACCCACATACCAGGTCTCAAAGACACTAAATCTGTTTGTTGTGAACCAGAAAGGGTAAAAACTGCCAGGATTGTGGAGCATGAGAAGTGACATAAACAAGAGACAAATTGGTATTAAAAACCACTGACAGATGACAGGACAAAAAACAAGTTAAAAAAAAAACACTCAGCACACAGAGAGACAAAAGCAAGTGGGTCTAAAAAGTTTTAGGTTGGCAGTGAAGGATATAAATGAAGTTTTCTGCTGAAAGTGATTTAAAGGTCTTAGGGCCAGAGACTGATGTAGTGGAAGAAAAATAGGTTCTGCAAAATGGATGACAGAAGAATAAGATACATGTGGTCCAGATGAAACACCAAGTCTTAGAAGTGAGCTAAAGAGGATGCAACTTTATTTTCACATATTTCACAATAAATCAAAAAGTTAACACAACTGTTCAATACATACAATTAATTTTGTCTTTCTTGCAATGTAATATATTCCCCTTAGCCAGCATATGTTGCTTTTTACGTTTTACGCTTTTTACGTTTTTCCTTTTTCCACTGCCTGTTTTCCAGCTCTTCCTGGACTGCTTGATGCTGAATATCTAAATCAGGTGTGTCCAGTCAATCAGAATCATTCGAGTCAAGCACATCAACAGCAAGCTGGTCTGGGAGAACTGGAAAATAGCCAGGATTGTGGCTTTTGAGGACCAGGGTTGGCCAGCCCTGCTATTGCCAATGGTAACCTGAGCACACAGCTAGCCCTAAGTCCCTACTGCTCCTCCTAAAAAAAAAAAAAAAAAACAAGTTCGGACACCACTGCTGTTTCAAGTGCCCCTACAATTGGGGCAACTGGAGAAGCTGTAGAGGTGGGGATGGAATTTGGATAAGAGAAAGTACATTGTTGTGGGTAACACTATATTGTAAAGAAGCAGAAAATATCAAAAGCAGTTTATTTTTGTGAATGGAGCTTATGTGCATTTTGTTTTGCAGACACAACTGCATTGAAGTATTATCAATGCAAAGCAGAGATAATAAAACAAGAATCATTTTGACAGAAATTTTGACCATTTCCTCTAAGAGTTATCAGCTCACCCGCCAAAATAAACTCTATAATGTTCATTAGTGTTACTTGACTAGGGAAATAAGTATATAAACCACATACTGATCACACCCAATCAACAATAAATCCCCTGGTATTGAAATGACTCACCTGCCTTTAAGTTACAAATTATACACATACTTTGTTTATGCTTTGTCTAAGTCAGACCTGTTCCCAGTGCATGTTGGACTCTGGCAGGGCTGCCCTTTGTCACCGGTTCTGTTCATAGTCTTTATGGACAGAATTTCTAGGTGCAGCCAGGGTCCGGAGGGGGTCTGGTTTGGGAACCATAGGATTTTCTCTCTGCTCTTTGCAGATGATGTTGTCCTGTTGGCTTCATCGAGCCAGGACCTTCAGCACACATTGGAATGCTTTGCAGCCGAGTGTGAAGCGGCTGGAATGAGGGTCAGCACCGCTAAATCTGAGTCCATGGTTCTCAACCGGAGAAAGGTGGTTTGCCCTCTCTGTGTGGGTGCAGTGCTCCTTCCCCAAGTGGAGGAGTTTAAGTATCTTGGGGTCTTGTTCACGAGTGAGGGAAGATCGGAGCGTGAGATCGACAGGCGGATTGGTGCTGCGTCCACCGTTATGCGGTCGCTGTACCTGTCCGTCGTGGTGAAGAGGGAGCTAAGCCAGAAAGCAAAGCTCTCAATTTACCGGTCGATTTACGCCCCAATACTCACTTATGCTCATGAGCTCTGGGTCATGACCGAAAGAATGAGGTCCCGGATCCAGGCGGCTGAAATGAGCTTCCTCCGTAGGGTGACTGGTCGCTCACTTAGAGATAGGGTGAGAAGCTCGGTCACCCGGGAGGAGCTCGGAGTAGAGCCGCTGCTCCTCCACATCGAGAGGAGCCAGTTGAGGTGGCTCGGGCATTTAGTTCGGATGCCCCCTGGACGCTTCCCTAGGGAGATGTTCCTGGCATGTCCCACTGGGCGGAGGCCCCGGAGAAGACCCAGGACACGCTGGAGAGACAATGTCTCTCGGCTGGCCTGGGAACGACTCGGGGTCCCCACAGAGGAGCTGGAGGAAGTAGCTGGGGAGCGGGAAGTCTGGGCATCTTTACTTAGACTGCTGCCCCCGCGACCCGGTCCCGGATAAGCGGAAGAAAATGGATGGATGGATGGATGTTTATGCAGGGAGTCGAACTAAGTTTAAAATGCAGTCATGTTTTTTTTTTTTTTTGTTCACATTAGTGTTCCCTATGCTTGATTTTCTTTTTTTATTTTTTAACAATCCAAAGGTCATACTATTTGTTTTTTTTTTTTGTATCGCCAGTGTCACATTAGACTGCCTTGCATTGTCATTCCAACCTGCAGTATAAGTCACAGGGTTTCTTCGAAGTCAATCTGGTATTTACCTCAGCTCTTTTTGATGTCACACAGTTAATGGGAATTTATGTTTGTCTTCCAAAGAAGGATTTCATTTAAAGTTGTTGAATCATAGCTTCATGTGTAAACAGTGGCACTGCAGCCTCTGACAGTGCTTCAGAGTGCTTCTGACATCAGCAGCACTCTTTAAATAGCTTCCCCATCTCTGAAGGGAATTCATTAACCTTGGGGATTAGTCTGGAAAAGCCTTATTTGTTGATGATGGAGCTTTGTGCTGAAGAGGTAAAAGTGTTAAACATTCAAGACGGTAAATGGAAGAAACAGAATAAGAGCATGGTGGTAACAGCTGGAGTAAGCTAATTAGTTTCATTATGACTGTATTCCGCTTCAAAAGTACCTCAAATAAAAGAACCATATTAAAAAGAAGGATGAAATACTTAAAATTATTTTTACTTACAGACGGTGCTTAAAATGACATGCTCAATGCCCATTATTTAAACCACATTGTACATGGCCAAAACTTGGTCCGGCATGGATTATAGATCTGTTTTTTCACAGTTCTGTATCTTATTTGACATTTAAGAAGAAATGTCTTGTAAAAAAAAAAAAAAAAAAAAAATCAAGCATTTGTTAGAGATCAACTTCAGTTATGTTAATTCAGGTAGATATAGGAGAAATGTCACTCCATCTTGAATTATTTAGCAATTAATCATCATGTTGCAGGAGCTTTAAAAACCATCTTCTCATTTATTCATCCATCCATCCATCTTTTCAACCCGCTGTATCCCTTATGGGCTCACGAGGCTGCCGGAGCCTATACTCGAGTACTGTTGGACAAAAGTGGGCCACCACCTGGACAGGTTGCCAGTCTGTCCCTGGGCTGCAGCCACATAGTCAAACACACTCACAGTCATACCTATAGGTTAACCTTTAGAATGATCAATTACCCATGAACCTAGAGCCTGTGTCTTTGAAAGCATGTTGTGGCTTTAAATACATGTTGGAAACATGTAAAGAGAAACTTTGCATGTGAAAATAGAAAAAAATATATATATATTAATTGTTAACACTGCATGAGTCATAAGTTCCAAAGTCTAGCACCCCCGTTTTGGTTGTTTCTGTTTTTTTTGTAGTTGTTTTTTTTGTTTTTTGTTTTACATTCAGCACAAAAAAAGCTCTCAGGGAAACTGATGAGATTGTCAATTAATGATTGAATGAGAACTAAAACATAATTCTAATTGTTTAGAATGAGGTTATGTGAGCTGGTTAGCCTCAAAGTCAAACTGAAATTAAGGTTTTTAATTACATGACCAGATATAGATACAAAATAGAAAAGCCAAATCAAACATGTTTCTATCATTGTGACTTTGGTGTGCTGTCATCCTTTTTACTATAATACATAAACATGACAACATTGGTGTAGAGTCCACTTTTTTCTAATCTATAAATATATATATGCAGGTCTGTACTTTTAGAACTTTGTCTCTGAAACTAGACACTGTTGTGCAGCAGAATAGGAGAAAATGTGCTTTAAGATCACTGTAATAATCCACTCTGTCCAATGGATTAGACAGTGTATCATTATTTTGTTTAGTTATATGACAAGTTAAAAATCTAAGCAGGAATATATAAGTTGGATTGTTGTTTTGATGAAAGTTTCTGAGTCCTTTTAACCCCAGGAAAAATTCAGTTGAAATTTTTGTACTTCTTGAAATGTAGAACTTTGTAATTGCTAGTTGTATGTGAACAAAAAGGCTGCATGGTGGTGTAGTGGTTACCTCTTTCACCCTATACAGCAAGGAGAACCTTGTTCAATCCTAGCTGGGGCCTTTTTGTGTGAAGTTTGCATGTTCTCCCTCTACAGGAGTGGTTTTTCTCCGGCTTCCTTCCACAGTTCAATAACATGTTTCTGAAAAGTGTGTTTGAGTGGCCCTGTGACAAACTGGTGACCTGCTTAGAATGTACTTCCCCTTCAAAGGTAACTGAAACCAGCAACCCTATGACTCCAAAAGTGGTTCAGTGGGTTGTGAAGATGAATGGATGGGTGTAAAATACAGTCTTTTAACTAGTAAATGTTTAAAAAAAGTACCACAGTTCTAAAAATATCCCAAGATTAAATGGCTGCAAGAAGATGTGTAGTAGACTTCAATATGCAGATATCATTCAGAACACTATTAGTAGATAATAGAGTAACAAAATAAATTTGTCAGAGAAGTCCTGTAGACATCTACAGTAGATATATATGATGTATCTAATGTGTAGTGGGTCACAGCCCCAAGCTAACATTAGCAGTGGTACAAAATGCCAAATTGATATTAAAGTTTTGACATCAATTTTATTTGCACATTCAACTTGTTTTTGACCTCAATTTGATGTCGAGCTTTGATGTTGATACATCATTTTAACATCAATTGTCCGCTAGGAAAGCTCAAAAGGTTAAAGTTACTTATTTGAAAGTGTTCTTATTTGATTCATATCACATTTTGTTCTGCACCTCACTTCTAAGACCTGCAAGTGTCAGCTTGTCCTTTCCATTGAACTAAAAAGTTATTGACTGGACTGGAGATGGATCAATAGATAAGTGCTTACTTCGTGCCATTCTGTCACATAATAAAAGGCCAAATGATAGTATCCTGTGGTCCGTCACCACCCCCTCCCAATTTCTAGGAACCAGATTCTTGCTTGTCTCCCGGGGAGAAACAATGGGATTCAAAAAAGAGAGAACCACAGAATACTTCCACCTGTGGCCTGCTTCTACTGATGACCCACTCCTCTTCTCTGTCTCCTTTCTCCTCTCCTTCAGATATGTGTCCCTCAGATACTTCCACCATTTCCTGCACACCTCCTCTGACTATTAATAATCAGTTTATAAGCGGCGGGACATATAGATTCATGCTGCGCATCTACGGTTAGCTCATAGGCTAGATGGTACTGGATGAACAGCTATGATTGAATAGTGACTTCTAAAACTTCCCAGGCAGTTCAATGTCCTCGCTTACCTTCCTCCAAGCAAGTCTTTTTTATTCCTGTCTCAATAAGAATATGAAGCAGTGCCATATACTTCAGGATGAGCACACACACCTATGATGAGTTTTTCATACATTCTTGATTCTTTATCCACCCATCGACTTGGTCCACCTGTTGATCAAGTCAATTTAACACCTTGCATGCCCATAGCTAAGTCCCTGGTTGGTTGACGCAGCGGCCTCCCAAGAGTTCAGATTTTTTTGTAATTCTGGCCCACTGCAAAGGTCTGTTCGCTCTGCTGTCAGACCTTCGCGCCATGTCCGTTGCTCAAATCATTCTACAGGACCTCAGATTGCTGGCCACCTCTGCCACGCGATTTGCGTTCGGTGTGGACCCAGCATTAGCCGCATACACCTGTTAAGGGGTTGACCTGGACGTGTGCTGCAGGTTTTTGGGTTGTCTGGGTCTATGGAGGGTTGTAGAGAGGAGCGACTGCAATCTTAAGATGGGCATGTGTGTGCGGTGAAGTATGTTGTGAAGATTTTAATGTGAGTTGAATGCAATTTTGACGTACAAATGATGCAGAGGTGCAGGGCCCTTAACCCAGTTGTTCATAAGGTGCACATTCTGGCTCCCTACTGACCATGCGCAGATGCACACACATGGGTGTGCAGATGATACATAAGTGCCCATAGGATATCCACACAAACTACACTCTGTCTAATTTCCTCAGGCTGCACGCATTTATCAGCTGTCCAACACTAGCAGGCTCTTTGCTCAGTGTGCAGGATTTGGGGGGGGATTGAAAAAATGAAAATCCGTATGAGGTGCCTGCATCTCACCTACTTCACCCTTATGTGAGCCCAAAGGAAACAATAATCTTACATATTGACAAATTCAAATTCCATGCAGGCAATAGAGGCCCAACA
The DNA here is from genome assembly GCA_036245035.1 of Adrianichthys oophorus. NCBI lineage: Eukaryota > Metazoa > Chordata > Actinopteri > Beloniformes > Adrianichthyidae > Adrianichthys > Adrianichthys oophorus. The sequence goes on from BSAI01000015.1 coordinate 25,221,334, forward strand.
GGGTCCAATGGAATAAAAATCAAACTTGAAGATAAATCTGACACATGAAACTGTGAGCAACAATAAAATTACAAATCTTTCCTTGCTATGGCAGATGGCAACAAACTTAGTAATATGTTTCATCTCCCGCTGCTTCAGCACTTACACTCAACAGACCTGTTTGATTGAGAACTGGAGAATTCCACCCATTCTTTAGAGATCCAGAAAATATTTGGCGTCAAAAAAGTATTTATCTTAGCTCTTGAAAAACTATGTTTCTACTTTTTTTATTTACCTACACAAAGTGGGACTGACAGAAACATCAAAAATGGCTGACCTATGTGAAAATGGATGACGTGACTTGAGTGAAAGCAGAAACCATGACACGAAGCAGGAACCGTCAGTGTTAGTCTAACACACTGGATTCTGAATTGCAATAAAAAAAGAAAACAAAAAAGATAAATAACCCCCTTTTGAACGGATTGTAAAAATATTAGTTTAAAAACATGTTTTCAAGAGATGTGGCCCACAGCAGAGTATAGTTACAACTGTTGTGAAAGACAGTTGATTTTCATCAGCACATGAGAATATATGCAGCTGTGCTTCACTGGGCTTTAAGACTTGTGCAACATAAAATGTCAACGTGCCAGACGTATGCTACAATCTCAGCTCATGAAAAGAAGCTGTGAGATTTCCCAACCTAAATGGGATTTCGTCTTTCAGATGCTTTCATGGATCACCTCAGCTGTTTCCATCTGACTTCCTAATCTGTCTCTTTTCTTCTCTTTCACCCAGCTGCATATCTTTTTTTTTATCTTTTCCCATCTTTTTTTTTTCTTTTTTGGGGGTGGGGGTGGGGGGTTAGGGAATTTCAGGTTTGATTATTCATTCACAGCAAATGTTAACCGTACTGGGCGGACAAAACCTAAAAAAAATATGTAAATACTGTGAATATATGTGTATGTGTAAATATGTGGATCAGCATATCAGTAGTGACTGTTTTATTCCTCCAAGTAAAAGTTTGTTGAGTCAACCTATTACTAAGTATTTTTGGGTTTTTAAAAACTATATATATTTTAGGAAGATTTTTTGTGTTTCATAAAAAAAATAGCCCTTTGAGAAATGTTGCCATGTTTATGTAAAATGTTGAGTAAATTGTGAAAGAGTAAAGGAAAACAGGTTTTCTGTCAGTGGAGAAAATGTTTAAGATTTGGATAACAAAAAATTCAAAGGGAAGTCTTTGCCCTGAAACAAAAAATAAACAAAAACTGTTGTTTTCTAAGATATAGTTTGTGCAGCACAGCAGGAGTTCATCAGAAATTGTCTCTGAGTTGTGAGCAAGACTATTAGTGCGGAAGAAAGCCTCTACTGATACACCATCATCTCTTTGGTCACACGCTCTCCTGCTAGCTCCTAGCCCCTCACAACCCCAATACAATAGCCATGTTAGTCAGCCGTACAGTTTTGAGCCAAAATTCCAGCTCAGACGAGGAAAACAAATAAGTTAATGTAATAATTTGTCTGCAAGTGGATGCCTCAGAATGGAGAACACCAGTCAGATTTTGGCCCGCCCATTTCAGTTTCTACATGACAACTGAGAGCTTTTTCAAACAGTACTTTTTCATCTGCTCCTGATTCACCACACTTTATATAAAGAAATACTCAGAAACATAGTTCATCTTAATTTTCTTTACATATGTTCTCCATCATGAGAAAATGTTACAAAACATGTTAAAAACACCAAAAACAAAAGATTTTCATTGGATGGGGTCTTTAAGTAATGTCTTTCTTTAACTTTAGTCTATTCTGAAGAAGGCTAAAATTGACTTTAAAGGGCCTATATCATACTATTCTTAAGCCTTTCAGAGTAAACTATATGCACATATTACCTTTGGCACACTAAAGAACTTTTAATAAATGAAATATGAGTTATTTTTGCACGCTCCTTTTCGTACCCGGAAGTCCCTCATCTCTGAGGCACCGCCTTTCGCTTTATGTGTGTACCGTCCATTTCATGACATCATCCCAGAGCCAGCCTCGGCAGCGTGTATGTGTTTCGCCCACGAAAGCAAACTGCATCGAAAGTTTTTCAGAGATAGATGTGCATATTGTTCATATAAAACGAAAGCGTTTTCGTGATCACTGGTATTGCTCCGCAGAGAAAGTGGGGGTTTGTGAAAGGACAAACACAGACTCTTACTGGAAGGGGCTGTTCCCCATTTATCATAAGGAACAATGTGTGGACCCCCTCACCTTGGTGTGTTGGGAGGAGCTGGTGCTCAGAGAGCTGGGTTTAAGAGGAATACTCAGAAATGTGTGATTGCATCAAAATGCTGCTTTGGGGTTGTTGTTTTTGTGAGAAATGGATAATATATTAGACCTAAAAGTTCAAAATAGTTGATATATAGACCCTTTAAGTCAATAATTATGAGTTATCTCATAGTCTGTCTGAACAAACATAAATCAGTGACTGTTGAAAGGAATAAACAATAAAAAAAGAAAATATCAGTGATTATTGTCAGCAACATTAATTCATAGCTGCAGATCTTATTTATAGAGGATATTTCAGTATTCCTTTTCTTATAAATCAGGTTGACATTCTTCCATAACCTTAAGTTATCTCGAATGGAAAAAAAGTAAGATGAAAATTACTGCTGATAAAAGCAATTACTGCTAATGTTCCATTAAAACTAAACATTTGTTATTTTTATATTTAGGAAACACAGGGGATAAAACAACACCACAAAAATAACTGATTGGGCAGCTGAATTATGGATTTGACAGTCTGTCTTCTGATTCATCAACTTTCAAACAGATGAGTCTGCAGCTGTAGTCTAACATTACAGTTTGGAGTTTGCTGTCATGGCAACATGAGTGATTGACAAGTTTCACAAATTCTCAGTTAACAATCTCTTGAGAAGACCATAAATGACATAATGACATTAATAGTCATACCTGTGCTTAACTGTTACAGATGACAGCTTTCAACCCCAACTGACTTTCCAGTCTTTTAGTGGCATACCTTTTACCTTTTACCTTTTACCTTTTTTCATTTCTCCAAGCTGCTGCTGCTGTGTGGGCAAGAGGTAGTTGCACTTTGTCTATTTAAAGTCAGGTAATGTGATTGATGGCATGTGGTTATTTAAATAACACTGCCAATACACATTGTTAGCTTGTAATTACCAGACTTAGCATAACTGCTTCTTTTTATTTTGACATGGCAAACCTGAGAACAAAAAGGCAGGTAGCAGCTTATCAGACAAGGTCAAACAGTTGACTCATCCAGTATGTCTTCATGGAAGTGGGTATTTTTCTCAAAGAAATTGTCTCAGAAATAATGACTGTAAACGTTAAATACATATAATGCTACCTGTTGCAAGGTGATTCAATTCAATTTTATTTATGTAGCCCAATATCACAACCATAGCCATCTCAATGGGCTTCACACCGGGATTTATGCACAGAACATAAAATCAATCATAAAAATATAAACAATTTCTGGTTGCTAAACTAAACTAAGCTGCATGGTGGAGCAGTGGTTAGCGCTCTTGCCTCACAGCAAGAAGGTTCCCAGTTCAAGTCCCTGCTGGGGGACTCGAAACAGTGTCACCAATGGGGGACCTTTCTGTGTGGAGTTTGCACGTTCTCCCCGTGCATGCGTGGGTTTTCGCCGGCTTCCTCCCACCATCCAAAAACATGCTTCACAGGTTAATTGGTCACTGTAAATTGTCCCTAGGTGTGGATGTGAGTGTGCATGGGTGTGTAATTGTGGCCCCTGCGACAGACTGGTGACCTGTCCAGGGGTGTCCCCTGCCTTCGCCCATGAGTGGCCGGGTTAGGCTCCAGCAACCCCGTGACCCCAAAAGGGATAAAATGGTTTAGAAAATGAATGAATGAACTAAACTAAACTAAACAAAACATCTTAAGCTAAACTGACATCCCTGCCCTTAGACCATCCTTCTCGGTGAGGAAAAACTCTTAAAAATACCCTATCTTGGGGAAAAAAAATAAGAAACCTCTGAGATGCCAACATGAAGGAGGGATCATCTCCAAGGACGGACAGGTGCTGTGCTGTGCTACAACTACTACATGTTAAAATAACAACTACATGTATGAATAACAACTACATGTTTGAATTGTAACTACATGTTCGGGCCGCTATGGCCCGGTTTATCAAACCATCTTCCCTTTGCTTAGCGCAGCGGAAAATTATATATAATGAAAATTATAATTATTCCTCAAAACTTCATTACAGTAGGTGAGGTTGGGCAGCAGTAAGTTAGATATTTTCTGATTGCTAGCTAGCCTGGCAATAATCCTGTCTAAAGAGGAATGACTTAAGCCTAACTTTGAATGTAGAAACTGTGTCAGCGTCTCTTACATGAGCTGGGAGTTTATTCCATAAGACAGGGGCTTGGTGGCTAAAGGCTCTACCTCCAACTGTGCTTTTAGAGATCCAAGGAACCACAAGCAGTCCTGCATTTTGTGAGTGTTTATGACAGTTTTCTGTTTGTTTGGCTGGTAAGGCAAAATGAGATCTTTAATATAGGATGGGGCCATACCATTCAAGGCCTTATAAGTTAACAGGAGGACTTTGAACTTGATTTTAGATTCAGCTGGGAGCCAATGAAGTGAAGCTAACACAGGAGTAATGTGTTTTCTTCCGCTGGTTCCTGGTAACAATCTAGCTGCTGCATTTTGAACAAGCTGAAGACTTTTTAAAGAACTTTTAGGAAATGCTGCTGGAAAATACCTACAGTAATCCGGCCTAGACATAACAAATACATGGATGAGCTTTTCGGCATTACTTCTTGATAATATGTTTCTGATCCTACATATATTGTGTAGGTGAAAAAAGCCTTACAAGCCTGTGTTGTGTGAGCCTTAAATGATAAATCCTGGTCAAATACAACCCCTAGATTTCTAACTGTGGAATTGGAGGCTATATATAGACCATCCAGGGAGAATATGTGATCAGAAAGAGGATCTATCAGGTATTTAGGATCTAGTAAAATGATCTCAGTTTTTTCTGGATTTAGGAGGAGGTAATTGTCTTTCAGGTCTTGATGTCTCTAATGCAGACATTAAGTTTCTCTATGTGGTCATTCTGGTCAGGTTTAATATACAAATACAACTGTGTATCATCTGCACAACAGTGAAAATTAGTATCGTGTTTCCTGATTATGTTTACTAGAGGCAACATGCAAAGCATAAACAGGATGAGTCCTAGAACTGAGCCCTGTGGGACTCTGTAGATAACTGGAGAGAGGAATGTCCATTTACATGAACAAACTGGTACCTGTCAGATAGGATCCAAACCACTGGAGGGCAGATCCTCTGATCTCAATGTCATGCTCTAGTTTCTGGAGTAAGATGCTGTGGTCTATAGTGTCAAAGGCTGCGCTAAGATCTAACAGAACTAGAATAGAGATTAGTCCCTTTTCTGTGGCCAGTAACAAGTCATTAGTGACTCTAACTAGCAGAGTTTCAGTGCTATGGTGAGGTCTGAACCCTGACTGAAAATCTTCAAAGTGGCAGTATAGCTGCTTAACTACAACTCTTTCTAATATCTTTGAGATAAAGGGGAGATTTGATATTGGTCTATAGTTGGCCAGAATGCCAGGATCTAAACTGGGCTTTTTCAGAAGAGGTTTAACAACTGCATATTTAAAAGACTGTGGCACATTACCTGTTTCTAAAGAGGTATTTATATTAGTTAAAATTGATTCATTAATTAAGGGGAAGGTTTATTTAAAAAGCTTAGTGGGGGTTGGGTCTAAGAGACAAGTTGAGGTTTTGGAGGATGTAATGACTGATGTTAATTCTGCTAGATCTACAGCAGTGAAGCAGTCTAATGTTACAGAGGTTTCTATAGATGCCTTTGTTTCTACTGTTTCAGCCTGCTCTGGGCTGATAGTAGGGATAACTTTGTTCAGTTTATGTCTTATATTTGAGATTTTACTGCCAAAAAATGTAAGGAAATATTCAGAGTTGAGAATAGCAGGAATGTGTGGTTCCACTGAGCTTAGACTGTTGGCCGGTCTGGCTATTGTACTAAATGGAAATCTTGGATTATTTCCATTCTCTATTAAAGTTGAACAGTATTGGGTTAATTTAGGAGGCTCTATTTCCAGCAATCCAGAGACTGCTCTGAGCCAGAGCGGCTCCACTCTCTTTCTAACTTACGAGTTACTTGTTTAAGGGAACGGGTTTCAGCATTTAACCATGTTGCTACTTGGCTTTGTCTAATAAGCTTGGGTTTCAAAGGGGGAACAGCATCAAGTATTCTCCTGAGGGTTTGTATGGTATCATTAACAAACTGATCATTTTTACTGGGACTGAAACTATGGAGCTGGTCTCAGAGTAAGTGCTCAGCATGTGACTAAGTAATGGTTGAACTGTGAGTTTAAACTCAGACCCAGAACTGTCAGAAAATGTTCTTCTAAGCTGTTTTTTTTTTTTTTTATTTATTGGAGCTGTAGCATTTTCTATAAAAAATTGAAAGATAATTAGAAAGTGATCTGAAAGTATGAGGTTATGATGGAGGACACAGTTAAAACAAGGTCCAGGGTGTGTGACAGTGAGTGAGTTCATTTACATTTTGTATGAGACCAAAAATATCTAATAAAGCATTTCCTAGACAGTCACTAGAGTCATCAACATGAATATTAAAATCCCCTACTATTATTATTTTATCAGAATCTAAAGCAATAGTCGATAGAAAGTCAGAAAAAAAAAAAATTCAGAGTGCGGGCCTGGAGGACAATGAATAATTATGAATAGAACAGCTGTTTGAGTTTTCCTTTTTGGGTGATTTAAATACAATATAACATTTTCAAAGGAGTTATAAATGTGTTTGACTTCAGTGTTTGGAAGTAAGTTAGACTGTGATATTACTGCTAACCCACATCCTTTCCCTGAAATATGGATTTCTGATAGTTATTGGGGGGGGGGTTTGCTTCATTCAACCTAACATAGTCATCCTGTTGGAGCCAGGTTTATGTTAGGGCTATCAAGCAAAGCGTGTTATCATTCATTAACTCATTGACCAAGAGGTTTTTTAAGGAAATAGATCCAATGTTTAGTAACCCACATTTAATGACATCATGATCTTGTTTGTTGTTATTTAAAATACTAGTAGCTTTTACTTTTAGGTTTCTGTGTTTCACTCTTTTCACTTGACTTTTCGACACATAAGCTAAAGCTAGGAGCTGCTTGGCTACTTCTGCATGGGGTTTGCACGCGCGCTAAAGGGAACTCAGAGGAGGAGGTCCTGTTTCTGGGTTGTCAGGTTGCACGACTAAAGCTAGCAGAAATGTTCCTAGAAAGAAGAGCGGCGCCTTCAAAAGTGGGATGGATTCCATGCATGAGACCGGGCTTTCCCCAAAATGCGCTCCAATTGTCTACAAAGCCAACGCCGTTTTCTGGGCACCATCTGACTAACCAGCGGTTAAATGATGAAAAGCGGCTTTGCATTTCATCACTGACTAGGTTCGGTTAAGGACCAAAGACAATTACAGTGTCACACTAATTCTACGTTTAGTTTAAGGACCTCTGATTGTCTGATTGGCATCGTCATCACCTGCGTGAATCACATCTTGATGGAACCTCTGGGCTAACATCCTAAGGTTCCCTTCATTGTCACCAAACTCTGGCCCCGGATAACACCTGACTGCAGCCGCTGTGAGCTTCATGTGTCTGATTACAGAGGAGCCAATAACCAGAGTTGACGGTTCAGTGGGTTTGTTGTTGAGGGGGGAGAACCTGTTACAATCAATGTTTATTATTTTATTATTTGATCATTTCTTGCCTTTTTTTTTTTTCCTGAAGATGTTTATTTCTTTTTGCCAACTTCCTCAAATTGGTTTACTCATTTGTTTTACTTCTATTTTGTAGTTCCATGTGTTGGGTTTTACTCTTGTTTCTGTCAGGTTTCTAACTATGTAACTATCCCAGCTGCTTCTTTGCCCCTCACTTTTACCCTCAGTGCACTTTTATGCTTTTGCTTAATTTGTTGTCTGTGAGATCCAGTTTTTTGTGTGTATCATTCCTACTCTTCCAGTCATCCTGCCAGGTCATGTATTCATTCATTCATTCATTTTCCAATCCGCTTTATCCCTTTCGGGGTCACGGGGTTGCCGGAGCCTAACCCGGCTACTCATGGGCGAAGGCAGGGGACACCCCTGGACTGGTCGCCAGTCTGTCGCAGCGGCCACAAACACACACCCATGCACACTCACATTCACACCTAGGGACAATTTAGAGTAACCAATTAACCTATGAAGCATGTTTTTGGACGGTGGGAGGAAGCCGGAGTACCCGGAGAAAACCCACACATGCACGGGGAGAACATGCAAACTCCACACAGAAAGGTCCCCCAGCCAGGACTTGAACCGGGAACCTTCTTGCTGTGAGGCAGGAGCGCTAACCACTGCGCCACCGTGCAGCCCCAGGTCATGTAATTTCTTTAAATTGTATTCTACAGCAGGTCTTAAACAGCCGTAATCTTGAAGTGGAGGGTGTAAAAGGATGGATGTGATGGGGAAAGGAACCCTGTATTGTTCCAGGACAATTCCACAGCAGTTTCCAGTCAGGTCTTATAGTCAGGTGCTGGTAAGCTGCCCATGTGTGATGCCATAATTCTCTGCTTGATAATTGTGCTTTCGGCCATTTCAGAAGGTTCTAGATATTGTGGAGCAGTAATGGGGCCACAATGAGAAGTGGTTTTGTGAAGGTGTGGTGTATAAAATCGCTGCGGCTCAGAGAGTATGGAATATTATTTCAAATATGAGGTAATGATAGTGGTACTGGAGATACTTGCAGCTTCACACATGACTGCACTGAGTGGTTTAGGTAACAAAAAAAACAGACTACACCTTTCATCATAAAAGAACATTTGATGAAACAGTGAAGGGCTGAATACAGAGAAACTGAGGTATTTTTGCCTGAAGAAATCATCCATTCACATGACTTCATCAGTCGATAGATTTAACTTGTTAAATTCCAGTGTACATTTTCATACTTTAACCTTTATTTCTGCTTGAAAAAAAATATAAAGTTCCTTTTTCACATGAATGTGGTAAATAACATACAGTCTTAAATGCATTCACTTCATTTCCATTGCCGACCAATAAAAAAAAAAAAAAAAAAAAGCAGAAAGAAAATCTCACTACAACTTTTTGTTTTTAGTGCATGTAATCCAATATGTGCTAATGCTTGCTGTAAAATAAATATAGTTGTTATCAGTTGGGTGACTCAAACCAAACATTTTTTTAATATATATTTTTTAAGAATAAGAAGCTTATGACAGTGACAAGGCTGCATTTAAACGGAAAGAGGAAAAATAAGCAATTTCAAGTGATCGACATGAAGAGTGGCAAATTTATTAAATGTCAGAAATTGAAAATAAATATTAAATCAAAATGCCATAATTGTAAGTCAGAATTCATTCATTTTTTATGCGTTTTGACTTTAGTCCAGGTGTAAATGAATAGTCTGAGAAGCACCGATGTGTCATGAAAAACAATGACACAGTAAATTTTTTTTTGTTAAAGAAGTTAGTATTTAGTAAAATGTGTGTGAATGTACAATAACGGTAGGGCAAGCATGTAGCATGACGCTGCAAATAAAAACAACTGGTGAAGGAATATTGCAAGAGAATCATAATTTAATGTTCGACAGCAGCTTTTTCCAGGCTTTATGTTGTCTGGAGCACCTGCTCCTGCAGTGCTTTTTCAGCTGCTGTAAACAGCAAAATGATGAGAATGGTGATCAAGGAGAAAGACTGGTAAATATTGACAATTATGCAACCCATTCATCCATGTTCTTTGAAGGATTAAGCCTAACTAGGAATTGTTGCAAATAATTTTGTAAGTCAGCAGTCTCTCTGCAAACTTGGATCCGTGTAGTAAATGTTAGTAATTAACTTGAGAGCATGATGACCAGGATGACATTGAACATTTTTAATAGGAGCTCAATCATAGTATGAATGAAGAGCTAACAAAAAATGTCTGATTCTGAGTTCTATAGGCCTTTCATCTGGGGAAGATAACTGGAGGAGACATGAACAATTAGTGAAGGTAACTGTAATTACTTTATGAGGAATTACTGATGTTGGTTCAGAGGAAATGGCTGCTGAGTAAATGCAGACAGACAACACTAAAATGTTAGCAGCATCCAAATACAAATGTAGGTCAGGTCACACAGAGAAAATCCAAGGGGATAGATCCAAGCAGTAATCCAGACATGAGAATGCAGGTCAGAAGCAAGGGTCACAAACACTCACATAACCTGGTGGCAAACTAGTTCCAGGGACAGAAAAGAGCTCAGTGAATAAGAAGTAAAGAAGACTTAAAATGAAACAGAACGATGAAGACTGAAATATCTCCTTTTCCTTTCGGGTTTTCCCTTTAGGGGTCACCACAGAAAATCAGTTTCCTCCATCTAACCCTGTCTTCTGCCTCCTCTATGCTAACACCAGATACCTTCATGTCTTTGTTCACTGGATCCATAAACCTCCTCTTTGGTCTTCCCCTAGACCTCTTTCCTGGAAGCTCTAGACTCAGTATTCTTCTACCAATATCTTCACTGTCTCTCCTCTGGGCATGACATCATTTCTCACAATTTCTGGCCATTTTTCTAAGCTGAACAACATGGCTGGACTCACCACAGTTGAGACCTGATTGTAAGTGACTGCACACCTGGTGATTGTACACCTTTCCTTTCATTTGAGCTGAAACTCTTCTATCACACATCACACCTGACACTTTTCTCCACCCATTCCTACCTGCCTCCACCTGCTTCATAACTTCTTACTCTGGACTGCTGACCCTAGATACTTCAAATCCTCCACTTTCTTTATCTCTTCTCCCTGTAACCTCACTTTTCCACTTGGGTCCCTCTAATTCACACACATGTACTCTGTCCTGGTGCGGCTAACCTTCATCTCTCTCCTTTCCAGAGATGACCTATAGCTCTCTTGCTACATTGTTCATGGTGATTCCTGTCAAACCTCATCTGTTATCCCGTCCATTACCATTGCAAATAGGAAGACCGAAAACTATGAAAAATGGAAAAAGCTGTGGAGACAAGCAAGGAAATGTTTATAGGTTGGACACTTGATAGGTTGTGTGATGCAGACACAGATGACGTGATAAGTCAGAAGTGTACAAATCAAAAGGTCCACTAGATTGCCTGATGAAGTGGTGGTGGAAGACCCAATGTGCAGGAGACCAGGCAAGAAATTAAAAACACTACATAAATAAAATGAAACTTGACAAAAACCATGGGAGCAACAAAAAGGTGACAGAGCAGAGCAGATGACCTGACAAGGATGAACTGAAAACTAGACACTTAAATAGGCTGGATGGTAATGAACTGAACTGTGGATCATGAACCTGAAACTTGTGTAACTGATAAAGGGAAACCAAAAACTTGACCAAGACAAACATAAAACCACACTAAACCACAGAATTCTGACAGTATCCCTACTCCAAAGGGCAGATCCCAAATGCCCAAGCACTTGAGAGGAGGGGACACCTACAAAAAAAAGTTCAGAACACAGTTTGGGTTCCTGCAGCCTAGCTGTGAAGTGATAGGTGACATGGTGAACCCCTCCTCAGAAACAAACATGAAGGGGAGCATCCAGGGTGACCCTCCTCCAGAAGATGAAACGCAGTCGCGGGGGGATGAACGGCGGCCATCGTCAAGGGCAGGGAAAGGGCAGGGTTAAAGGCGCAAACATTAATAATAAATCAGCCAACAGCTATGAAAACTTAGGAAAACATGATCTGTTTAAGATTCTTTTACGTATAAAGTTTGACTTTTTAACGCAAGAGTCAGTGGAAAATGTTTCTCTTCAGCAACCTACCTTTAATGGTCTGTGGAGGAACTGCAACTTTTGATACCTCTTGGTTTTTGAGAATTTTGAGATCCAAGGCAAGGTTTTGTCTTACAGTGAACAGAATAGTTTCTTTCCACATTTTCTTGATAAGGCATCATACTGGGCATCAGCTAAAGCTATGGTCACATGTACCAAAATGCCACCGCGCAACAACCTAAATGCCAGTTTTTCAGCAAATTCGGCAACCTGGTGGCTGCGAGGAGGCATTTGTAATTGGGGGGGCGGCAGACACAATTTTACATGTTGAGCGGTGGCCATTGAGGTTTTAAGAAAAAAATCAAATTTAACGGCAGACCAGACGATTTTTTGACATCTTTTGTCATCGTCAGTCATCACCCTGGCACATTTGGAGTTTGCGCAGCAGCAGTCTGGTGAAATGATTGTTCCCCTAATTTTTCATGTATCTGTACATATATTAATAAAACTCAAACTTTCTCTGCTAAGATACAGATTTATCTGTAGGAAGACATTTCAGTAGTATAAGAGTCAATCCTAAACTGTTAGATTAAAAAAGCTGTAACATTTAAATTCAAATTACTTTGATTTTAATTTTTGACAAATAAAAAAAAAATAGACCACAATGCTTTATTGGCAACAGTGGAGCATAAAGGTATTTAAGTTATAGCGATCACAATCCGGTGCATTTTACTGCAATTACAATTCCAGATTCATTATATGTTAATAACATGTTATGATTTACAAGAACTCTTGGCCCTCTAACTTGATGAAGGGTTAGGGTTGAGTAAACTTACTGTTTATTTTTCAGCTGTTCTGTTTTTGGAAATGATCAAAATGTTGCTGTTTCTGACCTCACTGTAACACAAGGTTCTAATCTACTATTCTCTCTGAACTCAATGAGCAACTTGAAGGGTTCATTTATGCAGGAAAGCAGCAGGAAACAATGAAAAGGTGTTTAATGGGACCAAATGTTCAAAGAGTTTCTGATGTCTTTGCTAGCACATTAACAAGAATAATAAATGAGTCCCATCAAAGGGTAACAACACTGGGACTTCTTATCAAAGGAAGTATTGAAGGAGGAGACTCACCAGCTTGTCTTGTAACTGATGCTCTAAGTTGGTGTTACCACCAATATCCGATTATATTAAAACAAATAAGTACTTTTAAATGAAGCAGAAGTTTAACATTTGGGTGAAGGTGGTCTAACTTCATCTTTCAAGTATAAAATGCTTCATTTATGGACTCTAATCGAAACAAAATACTTAACTAATAATAGCACAACTATACTGTCAACATGCATGCACAAAACTAATTTATGTTGTAATCCATGCATGGAATAAACTGCATAAATATGCACACATTTTTACAGACAAACAAAGATGCTTTTTCTTAGACATGAACTCATTAGATCATCTACAGACTGTACTTGTCATGGTAGTCTTGTCAAAGGGTAATGTTCACAAAAGCAGTAAATATTTTACCAAAAAATACTCAAAGAAGAAAGTTTTCATGACCTCTTCAGTTTCCTTGTTTGTGGTATTTAAATAAACAAAAAAATATGGGTTTTTCTATTAAAAATACAATCCTAGGAAAATGTACACTGCAACATTTTATCACTATTGTCATTTTTCATCTTGCTAGGTTTCCTATTCCAACTCTCAAGGGCCCATGCCCTGCTTGCTTTTCATATATCCATGCCCACTGTTGATTGTATTATTCAGGTTTGTTGCACCAATAAGAAGTAGAAAGAGCAAACACAGAAGGACAAAAGAAGAAAAAATACAAAAAACCAACATGTTCTTACTATTTTTCTTTAGCTAGTCATCTCAAAAATTATTTTTCCTTCTGCAAGATAACGAATAACTCTTTATATCTAGATAACAATATGTGATTTCTTGACATAACAGAATAAAATTGTAGCTTGTTTTCTTGAGATAGCGAAATGAAAATTTTTGTCAAGAAAAACGCATTTTGTTTTCCTGAGAAAACTGAAAAAAAATGAATTTAAATGCGGAACACTGACAGTTGCAAATCTGCTTCTCCACGACCAGATTACTTAAAAGTTGTTTCATGTCTGACAACCTCAGCGCAATTTGGCTGAAGTTTGACCACTGTCAAAGTAGGCCTACTCAATACTTTTCGTGTGCATTGTCTGTGACCATAAAATGTTGTTTAATGCACATGGCAGTATACTATTTACTATTATAAATAACACTAAATAGTATCATGCCTAGATACTATACTACCGGTATTTACTATTATAAATAACACTGGCTAACATTTGAATTATATGTTAATTTTTTTGGTGGAATAATAGTACTTTTAAAAAGAAATACCCAAAAACAAACAAACAAAAAAAAAAAAACATCTGCATCTGAAACAAGAAAAATGATGCATGCTTTTTTTTCATATGTGTGACTTTTTTGTTTCTTTATTGTGTTGGTGTGTCTTTATACATATTTTGACAAAAATATATTTTTTTCTGATTTTATTTGAAAAAAGCTTTCAGATTAAAAATATTTCTGTCTGAAACACCTTGAAACATTTCTAACTAAAGAATGGTGTTTTCTTCTCTGCACTTTGTTTGTAATGTAACTTTTTACTATGCTGCACGTATGTTCTGTTGTGTACTGACCATGCTTTTAATTTAGCTATCCAAGAGCTCTTTGAAGATGAGGAACAACCTCTCCAGGGATTTTAGAGGACAAACCAGCAAGGGAATACTGAACACTGTGAATGATGAGAAAAAAGCAAGAATAGATTCAGGGAAAGTGAAGGGGATCTGAGTAAAAGCACTGCTGGTTGATGGGAAAAAAAAGAAGCAAGAAGATGTGCTGGTATCAAGCCAAAGAGATGAAGCCGGAATGAATTATATAAGATGGCATATAGAGTAGAGAAAATGAGAGGCAGGGCCAGAAAAGGGTTGATAACAGCAAGAGAGTATCTGAGGATTAGAAGGGATCACGGAGGGGTCACTTGGTGAAAAAATTGCCAGTTGGAGGTTAAAGACACAAAGTGACGAAGAGGCAGAGGCGTATGGATCCATGAGCAACTGAGAAAAGCAGCCTTGCACTGGTAGTACTGAACAGGTGTATTGATATGAGCATTGATAATATTGATACTAGCTTGATGAGAAATCGATACTTACCTACAGAATTCATACAGGCGGCGCATGTAATTGTCTGCATTGTTGCCAGATTTGGCAAAAAGAACTGTCCAGTTTGAGAAAAAAGCTGCCCAATTTGGCAGTGACACTGCCCAATCTGTCAACACTGTCTCTGTTCTTTTTGATTATACACTAAATTTGAAAAATATATATTTTGTTAATTAATAATTAATAACTAAAATCTATTTGATAAATGATTCTACAATCAAACTTTTCAAGAAAAAAAGTATTACCATCAATATCGGCAATGCCAATCCTGCAATTACTTGGTATCGGATCGATACCCAAATTCCAAGTATCGCCCACCACTACTGCACAGTAGTGAAGTGTTTATGTAATCAACATGAATCAGCTGATTTTGCCATGGAACAAAAAGGGACTTTTCATCCCTACTTTGCACCTAAGTGCAATTTATAACGTAAAGTGATGCAAAACTTTGAGGGTGGTAAAAACTCTGGAGAAGATTTTCAGGGTTTGTTGCTAAATGACACAAAACTATAGTGATGTTCATATTTTTATGTTGTGTATGTTTTCTTGAACTTAACCAGACAGTGGACGGAAAAAAAAAAGCAAACTTGTTTTTAGTGACAAACACAATTTATTTCTGTCTAAATCTTTGTGCATTTATCAGTTTTATTGATTCTGATCTCCAATTCTAAATAAAGAGATAAATTATGTTGATGAAATACATATAATTTTAATTTTCATGCATCCAGTAAAAAGACATGCAAATGGCAACAGACATACAATTATATTGAAAAAGTAAATGGGAATCGCTGAGCTTGATTTGTGAATTGAATCGGATCGCCACCTAAGTAACGATCCACAGCCCCACTGTTTACAGAGAGGACACTGAATCTTTACTTGGGAGCCTCACTTCAGGTATAAAAAATCTATTTTAGATATGCGAGTTACCAATTTAGCTTCTAAAGGCAACAACAGTTGCAAAAGTTAAGAAAAGCGGTCAGATTTGAAAATTATGACAAAAAAAACTGCTACTGTAAAGCACTTTTAGCATTCTTAGCAGGTTAAAAAAAGCACTATACAAGGATATGCTATTTACCATTCCACAGATTTAAATGTACTAAAAATCAGGAGGCAAAGCTGGAGGCAGCAGAAGTAAAAATTCAGAGATCTGAGAGACTGAGGCACAGCACGAGTGAGTTATGATTTAGTTTGATCATGTGATGAAAGAAAGCTGAAACTAGAGCTGCAGAAAAGAAAAGAGAAAGACTGTTGATTAGGTTTATGGAAGTAATAAAAGAAGACAAGAAGAAAACTGACAGAAGAAAATGGAGACCCATGATTTACTTTGGTGACTCCTAGAAAAGACAGTAAAAGGTGATAAATCATAAAAACTTTTGACAAAGTGTCATGTTAACTTTAAATCAGGTATTGTTTTATGTATTAGATCATGCCGCACCCTAGTTCATTGGTATGCAAGTGTAGCAGCAAACCCTCAAACTTTAATATTAATTCATTTTACCTACAGCTTGTTTGCTTGAGTTATGTCGAATGAATGCACTTTTTGTTAGGTCACATCCAATTTGCCAGCCTCACCTTAGAGACTGACCTTTGCTTCAGGACTGTTTTTGCATAATGATGCTGATTATCATTGCTGTGATAAAATGGAAACCTTCACATGGTGGATAAACAGGACCAGTAACACTGTCTTCATGTGGCCGAAAAGGATCAACATTTGTTCCAGGGACAGGACTCCTGCCAATCTCTCTATTTTTTTTTTCCCAACGAACAATATGAACATGCAAAATGTGTTCATTCTTCCGTCAGAGACGGCTTTTGTAACATGTGCTCAGAGCCGCCATCCATGTAGGAGTAAACAGGATTTTTGCTCAGACAGAGAGCTTCACAACAGAAGCACAGCCAACTCACGAAAGACTGCAGCCTCACATTTGTGATTGTCTTCCAACCAAAGCCTATTTTTCAGCGTCGAATGAAACGGTCTTGGAGAAGATGGATGAAAACAATTTTTCATCTTTTACTGTTATGAGGTATCATGTCAGATGTGGGCTATGTGAGCTCAGAACACCTCAAAGGCAGCAAGAAAGGGTGTCGACATAGTGCTGTTGCAGGGAGAATGAACTTCAGTTTTTCTTGCTGTTTTCAGTATGAGTAGAAGTGTTTTTGTTCTAACAATTACCTATAACAATAAACTCAAACAGGAAAAAATAAACCAAAGGACTGTCATAACAGGCCGCTTTGCATTGGAAGAGTACGGCACATTATTCTGGGCATAAAGCGCTCAGTCAGTGCTGCAGCTCATCCCATAAATGCTTCTTTCTCACAAATGTGGCCACAATTAAAATGATAACAAACAAGTGTTTCGACAGTGAAAACTTTATTAACAACAAACCAGGACAAAAATAGGACTTTTCTAGGATATAGTTTCTGCAGAACAGCAGTAGTTCATTAGAAATTCACTTCTGAGTTGTGGGCAGGAGTTTTGGTGTAGAAGTAATCCTTTGCTGATATCCCATCACCCTCTTGTTTATACTGTCTCCACTAACTTACAGCCTCTCACAACCCCAAGCTAACATTAACAGTGCAACAAAAATGGCGAGCAATATTGGAGCTATTCAGCCGTACAGTGTTGAGTCAGTTAGACATCAGTTGATGTCAGTTAGACAAAGAAAATGAAGATGTTACAGTAATGTATTTGTCTGCACGGGGATGCATCATAATGGAGTGGAGCAGAGAGCCTGCACATTTCTGTTGCTGCATCACAACTGAGAGATTTTTCAAACTGCAGGTTTTTATCTGCTCCAGATCCATCACTATTTGAATAAAGACATACACAGAAACACAGCATAAATCTTTAATCATTTTGTGCATAGCCTCCATCATGAACAAAATGCTACAAGAACATGTTAAAAACACTATTTTTGAAGGGGGTTAAACAGAAATTCATTTTGGAAGCTGAGTTTGAGGTTTGTTTTTGTTTTTTTTTAATTAAAGACACTGATGTTTATTTTTTACCTAACCTGACCCATTCTAAATTGAGCTATATCTACAATTGTATTTGAATTAATAAATTCTATTTAAAGCTCAGTCTCAGTGGATCAAGTTGCTGGTTTGTAGTAGTTTACTGCCTGCAAATTCCAGGTATTTCTTCTTGTAAGGGTTTTGCCAGGTTTGTTCTGTCTGTGCTTCTTCAACAGCTTCTGGAGACACAGCTAATAATTTATAATGTCACTTTGCTGTGTTTGTCTACTCTGACCCAGAGGTTTACACCAGGTTCACACAGGACACAGAAGCACTGCAGAACAAAGGCCGCTTCCATTTGGTGCCCTTGTTAACCTTTGGTCTAATTCACACCAGACACAAAGCGCTGCGGACCTCGATGGCCGCCTCGCACCATGCAGTGGAACATTTCGGCGTCTGGTCTATTTTTTTGTGCGAGCCGCAAGAGATCCACGCCAGTCGTGGGAGAAAGTTATGACAAGACACACGAGAAAATCTGGTCAATTTCAAGATATATCCAAATTTTAACACATTTTCATAAATGAGTGATTGACAAATGGGATCATTTTTTGTATCTAAACAGACTGCAGAGATGAAAATAAACACACAAAATACAAACAGACACATACAGACAGACACACACACACATGCATGTGCACACATGGGCCGACTATGGAGCGCGGGAGGGGAGTTGGAATTAAAAAATAATCAACAAAATTGAAGAAGTGTACCAACTTCTAGTCTTAACTGAAACATGGCATAATATTTTAGGATATTAACTTACCGATGCTGGCAAAAAAAAAAGCTCTAGCAGAAGGGCCTGTTGACCTTAGCGGAAAAATACACGTCTGGTGTGATTTACAAGTGAAAGCTGATACCAAACGCACCCCGTTTCGCGCCGCTTTGGAGCATATCCGCGTCCAGTGTGAACCTGGCGTTACACCCCACTTACCTTCCAGTGTCACCAGCCACTAGCCTCACTCACGTCAGCTAAGTTTCATATTAAGCAGAACTGCCCTACTGATCCAGCAGGGGTTGACTCCACCTCTACTCAACTAAAGTACTTGTCTCCTTCCTCTCCAGCCAGTGAGAAATTTGTGTTGGCAAACCAACTCGTGAGTCAGAATTCTACATCCTACACACTAATAATAGGCTATAATCAAATCCATTGTTTGTTCGTTTGTTTTTTGTTTTTTTATAAACAACATTTTCCAGTTTAATCACATTATTCTCCTACATGTTTCAGACAACTGGGCAGGCACAGCTGAGATGATCCTGGGAAAAAAAAAAGCATATGGTTACTGGATGGTGTAACAAGAAAGTTATGAAGAAAATCTTGGCAAAAAGGTGTAACACAGAGGCCAAACTGCTGACAGAAGAAAAAAGATGCAGGTTGAGGTGGTTCTGGGCCAATAAAGGACGTGGGATGACTTGTCTGCCACAGGTTAATTAGCAAGGCAGAGAGACAGATGAGAGGGAAGAGCATCACAATAAGGTAATTAAGAGCAGAGATGGTAATAAGGAAAGAAGAGTTTTCAAGCCGTGGTAGACGCGCAGTTTTAAATTCTGGAAATGAAGGCACAAACAAAAAAAAAAAAACAAAAAAAAAACTAGAGAGAGCTGTGGCTAAAAGATGGTTATGTTGTTTTTATGAAGAGTAAGGATGAACAGGACCAGCAATACATATATTAGATTATATCCACTATAGGTCACTTGGGGAAGAACAATCTTGAAATGAATAGATGTGTTTATTTATAGTTTTTGCTGTGCCTCAGCCTCACTGGTGAACTTTGAGACTCAACGGGCATCAGGGCCTTGGACTCACATCAGTGTGATTATGTTTTCTTCAAGAGATAGCTAAACAGAAAAAAAAAAAAAAAAACCTGTAGTGTCACCTGCCAGCTTCAGGCAGAACACTTTGACATCCCTCAATAACAGTCTTCATTTGTGAGGACGGGTGTCCACAAATCTGTCCCCCATTCTGTGTTCACAAGTTTGTTGTCATACATTTTGTGATTTTGACAAAAAAGTGTTATTTAAAATTTCCCTTTGTGTGTGCCTGTGTCTCTGTGATGCTGCATTCACACAGGTTTACAGATCTGCTTGTTTGTCCAAGTAGTTGAATGTAAATAAAACAGACAAACCTCTGCTTAAAGTTGCCGCTGAGGACTTGTTTTGCTATTTTTGCCTTCTTAAAGTCTTAAAGAAGCACTAACAGCGATAACATAGCCGCCCCACCATAGCTTACACAGCTGTAGCTTCAGGTAGGGAGGGGCGCCGCACCAGAAAGTTATTGATTACATCAAACTTATAAAGTTAGTTTTGTTTTAAAAAACATAACGTTTTTGACATATTACTTTTTAAAATTTTTAAACTAAATTACTGGTGTGTCCAACTGTTATAAACTTGTAAAAATAATCATAAATTAAAAAAAAAAAAAGTTGAAACATGCAAAGTAGTGCTGGAAAAAATGCTGAACAGCAAGACCGCGAAAGGTGAAAAGCGATATTGCATCAATATATTTTACAGATTTATGTCAAGAAGTACAGTTGCAAAGTGGCTGAGTTCTGAATTACAGTCATCAAGTTTTAGAATGTGTTTTCTTTGATCAAAAATAGGTGATGTGTCTACTCTGCAAAGTTAGAGATCCCAAGTGCAGGAGTTTAATTATTTTGTTCATGTATTGAGGGCAGATGTATGTGTAGGATTGACAAAGTGCAGACTGATAGTTACAGCGGCGGCAGTGATGCAATCGTATCAGTCTGTGGCGGAGAGCCAAAAGTCAGAGCTTTCAATTTTTTGTTTGGTGAATGTTCGTAGTCATTTATGGTCATGAGTTGTGGATCATAAATGGAAGGACACCATACTAATAAAAGTATCCAAAATGAGTTTTCTGTGCAGGGTGCTGGTTAGAGATATGGTCAGGACCTGGGACCCCCAAGGGGAGCCAGAAGTAGAACTACTGCTCAATGCCTCCAGGACACTTCCCTGGAAAAAGCAGAGTTCCAGGAGAGCATTTAGAAAACACCGGAAGGACTATGACTCCACCCTTGAGGTCCCTGTGGCAGAGATGAAGTCTATGGAGTCAGAGATCTGAGTATCTGTGCCTAGATTGCTCCTTTTGTGGCTTCACTACAGCTAAATGACAAAAGATGAATTACAGTTGTATTACTGTAAATGAATTGACAAAATTGATAAAACCGGATGTGTAATAGTAGTATTAAGAAGCACACAATTGGATTGAAACTGTGGAAAACTCTCCAGCAGGTTCTGAGAATTCCACACTGTTTTGTGCACACCACAGCAGCACTGGTTAACCTGTTCATATTGTTTCTTTAAAATGAATGTAGTAACACGGGTTTTAGCATGATCCCAGTCTGCACAAAACAGTCCAAGCCTAGAAGTTTGTTCTTTTTATGAACCATAAGTGTGTGTAAAATTTGACTCCCATATTTCTAAATAGTAAATGTAGCATTTATGGATTCTGTTATGACACAGATGTTGGAAGGAATGGCCACTCTGAAAGTGGTTCGCAGCTGAGTTGGACACAGCACACTGACGTGGCTCTGTGGCAGGGATTTAGGAAGATGGTGGGGTGTGCTTATGGCTTTCAGGCAGGTGGCTGATTGTTGCTAAGAGAATTGGCTGTTTATGACCAGCTGTGAATGAGGCAGACCTTCAGGTAGGTAAACAGAAAAGACCGTTTATGAAGATTACAGGCCGATGTTCGATAAATGTTTTACTTTTAGACAAATAGTATACTACAAAGAATGAGCTGTGAAGCTGTTGCTGAATTTCTCTGGAAGAACAGCCCGTTGTGAGTCTAATTAGGAGTTGGAGGTCTAGAGGGTGCTGCATTTGAATTTACAGCGTGATCAATAGTTTGGAAACCCCAGGTAAAATTTTTGTTATTATGCATAAAGAACCCAAAGAAAGCTTGAAAAATGTCCTAATGGCATCAGTTTACAGACGAGACATTCTCTTTATATGAAAAAAAAAGGCTTTATTTCCATCATTTACCCTTTCAGAATAATAGAAAACAAAATAATGGCGTGTGCAAAAGTTTGGTTACACTGCAGAATTTATAGTATGCACCAGCCCCTTTGGAAAAGCCGAGACCTGACAGTGTGATGGATTGTTCACAATCATCATTTGCAAAGATCAGGTGATTTCAATCTCAAAGATTTGTAATAATCGGAGTCATCTGACCTTACCCCAACAGTCAGCATCATGGGTTCTTCAAGCAGTTGTCCAGAACAATGAAACTGAAAATATTTGCTCACAAAGCAGGAGACGCTTTAAGAAGATAGCAAAGTGTTTTCAAGATGCCAGTATCCTCTGTATGGAATGTTATTAAGAAATGGCAGTCAACCGGAACAGTGGAAGTTAAAACAAGATCTGGAAGAGCAAGAAAAATCTCAGACAGAGCAGCTCATAGGATTGTGAGAAAAACAAGAAAAAAAACACGTTTGACTGCAGCACCCCTCCAGGAAGACCTGCAGACTCTGGAGTTGTGCTGCACTGTTCTACTGTCAAGAGATACTCCTGCAAATATGATCTTCATGGAAGAGTCAACAGAAGAAAACTTCTTCTACGTCCTCACCACAAAATTCAACGTTTGAAGTTCACAAATGAACATATGAACAAGCCTGATGCATTTTGGAAACAAGTTCTGTGGACCGACAAGGTTCAAATGGAACTTTTTGGCTGCAATGAGCAAAGGTACTTTTGGAGAAGAAAGGGTCCAGAGTTTAATGAAAAGAACATCTGTCCAACTGTAAAGCACGGGGGTGGAGCAATCATGCTTTGGGCTTGTATTGCAGCCAGCAACACAGGAAACATTTCACCAGTAGAATAGATTCTACAAAATGTCAGCAAATTTTGAACACTAACTTAGTGCCATCTGTAAAAAAGTTGAAGTTGAAGAGAGGATGGTTTCTCCAAATGATAATGATCCTAAACACACCTCCAAATCCACGCTGTCTTACATTAAGAGACAGAAACTGAAGGTTGTACAGTGGCCTTCCCAATCATATGACCTCAACATCATTGAAAATCTATGGATAGACCTGAAAAGAGCAGTGTGGAACAGACATCCCAGAAATCTGAAAGAACTGGAAGACTTTAGTGAAGAAGAATGGATGAAGTTGCAGTCCAACTGAATTAAAAAGAAAACAGTCATGAAACCCAGGTCTGCGAAGAAGGATGTAAATTCCAATAAGTAATGGAGTGTCACGCTGGCAGCATACATAAACCAACACACAGCAGGGCAGGTAGAGAGAGTCCATTACTTTTTCAACCTCAGACTAGGATGCATTGGGATCAAACAGAGTTAATTTAGGGCTGTGCCAAAAATCTCCACCTCCACACTCAAAATGCCCCCGCTCATGTGTAAATGTGCTCTGCTGCACCTTAAAGCCGTAGCAGCACAGCTCTGCTGCCTGTGTCAATGTTCAATTTAAGCCTCGCCATAACACTTCAGCATGGATGTGAACCTCAGGCTCCATCTTTTTTGTTCTTCATTCATTCATTCATTCATTTTCCAATCCGCTTTATCCCTTTCGGGGTCACGGGGTTGCCGGAGCCTAACCCGGCTACTCATGAGCGAAGGCAGGGCACACCCCTGGACAGGTCGCCAGTCTGTCGCAGGGGCCTTTTTTTGTTTTTGTATTTCTAAAATTCAAACAGTTCAGAGGCTAATCAGGCGCAACCAGAGGATGTTGATCTTGCTGTTCATCTTTACATGCACCACCTTTATCCTTTCAGAGGTGCACTTTATAATCCACTTCAGTCTAATTTATCCATATGGATCCCCCACATCAGTCAAGTCATATACCCTCGTAATAGTGTTATGATGTTTAGTGAGGTCAAAAGGAAGGTCTTTGTGTGATCTGATGTGATATTTCTGTTCCCAACTGAATAACCAAGACAAAGCACAGGTCCCTGCATTTATAAGCTAATGTCCAATTTTTTTCTGTACTATAAATATGATTCAATACTTGTGGCACACAAGGCTTTCCTGATCTTTATCAACTGCAAGCTTTGCCTCATTAGATCTGCAGTCAGCAGATGTCTTTCATGTTTGCTTTTTGTGTTAAGTAAACTGATAAATGCAAAAATTCAGACGAAAGAAGTGATAGCACTTTTAACCAGACTCATTTCAGCCTGAGTAAGACTTAGAGTCCATAACGTGAATACTTTTGCACACTGCACTTTTCCATCCATCCATCCATCTTCTTCCGCTTATCCGGGACCGGGTCACGGGGGCAGCAGTCTCAGTAAAGATGCCCAGACTTCCCGCTCCCCGGCTACTTCCTCCAGCTCCTCTGGGGGGACCCCGAGTCGTTCCCAGGCCAGCCGAGAGACGTAGTCTCTCCAGCGTGTCCTGGGTCTTCCCCGGGGCCTCCTCCCAGTGGGACATGCCCGGAACATCTCC
Organism: Adrianichthys oophorus; assembly: GCA_036245035.1. Taxonomy (NCBI): domain Eukaryota; kingdom Metazoa; phylum Chordata; class Actinopteri; order Beloniformes; family Adrianichthyidae; genus Adrianichthys; species Adrianichthys oophorus. Next base: position 25,245,757 of record BSAI01000015.1, read on the forward strand.
CTAGGGAAGCGTCCAGGGGGCATCCGAACCAAATGCCCGAGCCACCTCAACTGGCTCCTCTCGATTTTGAGGAGAAGCGGCTCTACTCCGAGCTCCTCCCGGGTGACCGAGCTTCTCACCCTATCTCTAAGTGAGCGCCCAGCCACCCTACGGAGGAAGCTCATTTCAGCCGCTTGGATCCGGGACCTCGTTCTTTCGGTCATGACCCAGAGCTCATGAGCATAGGTGAGTATCGGGGCGTAGATCGACCGGTAAATTGAGAGCCTTGCTTTCTGGCTTAGCTCTCTCTTCACCACGACGGACGGGTACAGCGACCGCATGACGGTGGACGCAGCACCAATCCGCCTGTCGATCTCACGCTCCGTTCTTCCCTCACTCGTGAGCAAGACCCCAAGATACTTGAACTCCTCCACTTGGGGAAGGAGCACTCCACCCACCCAGAGAGGGCAAACCACCTTTCTCCGGTCGAGAAACATGGCCTCAGACTTAGCGGTGCTGACCCTCATCCCAGCCGCTTCACACTTGACTGCAAACCGTTCCAATGCATGCTGGAGGTCCTGGCTCGATGAAGCCAATAGGACAACATCATCTGCAAAGAGCAGAGAGGAAATCCTGTGGTTCCCAAACCAGACCCCCTCCGGACCCTGGCTGCACCTAGAAATTCTGTCCATAAAGACTATGAACAGAACCGGTGACAAAGGGCAGCCCTGCCGGAGTCCAACATGCACCGGGAACAGGTCTGACTCAGTGCCAGCTATGCGGACTAAGCTCCTGCTCTGGTCATACAGAGACCGGACAGCCCTGAGTAAGGCTCCCCGGACCCCATACTCCCAAAGTACCCTCCACAGGACACCTCGGGGCACACGGTCGAATACCTTCTCCAAATCCACAAAACAGATATGGACAGGATGAGCGAACTCCCACGAACCCTCCAGTACCCTAGACAGGGTGTAGAGCTGATCCACAGTTCCACGACCAGGACGGAAACCGCATTGCTGTTCTTGAATCTGAGGTTCGACTATTGGCCGGACTCTCCTCTCCAGTACCCTGGCAAAGACTTTCCCAGGGAGGCTGAGGAGTGTGATTCCCCGGTAGTTGGAACACACCCTCCGGTCCCCCTTCTTGAAAAGGGGCACCACCACCCCATTCTGCCAGTCCAGTGGTACTGTTCCCAACTGCCACGCGATGCTGCAGAGACGTGTCAGCCAAGACACTCCCACAGCATCCAGAGACTTGAGGTACTCAGGGCGGACCTCGTCCACCCCCGGTGCCTTGCCACCGAGGAGCTTGTTGACTACCTCGGTGACTTCAGCTTGGGTAATGGACAGCCCCACCCCAAGGCTCTCAGCCTCTGCTTCCTCAAGAGAAGGCATGTCAGCAGGATTAAGGAGATCCTCGAAGTATTCCTTCCACCGCCCGACAATGTCCCCAGTTGAAGTCAGCAGCTCCCCACGTGCACTAAAAACGGTGTCTGCAGAAAACTGCTTCCCCCTCCTGAGGCGCCGGACGGTTTGCCAGAACCTCTTCGAGGCCAACCGATAGTCCTTCTCCATGGCCTCACCGAACTCCTCCCAGGACCGAGTTTTTGCCTCTACTACAGCCTGAGCCGCAGCTCGCTTAAACTGCCAATACCTGTCAGCTGCCTCTGGAGTCCCACAAGCCAGCCAGACCTGATAGGACTCCTTCTTCAGCTTGACGGCGTCCCTTACTTCCGGTGTCCACCAACGGGTTCGGGGGTTGCCGCCACGACAGGCACCAGAGACCTTGCGACCACAGCACCGAACAGCAGCAGAGACAATGGAGGTGGAGCACATGGTCCATTCAGATTCAATGTTACCAGCCTCCCTCGGTACCTGTTTGAAGCTCTCCTTGATGTGGGAGTTAAAGACTTCCCTGACGGAAGGCTCAGCCAGATGTTCCCAGCAGACCCTCACAGTACGTTTGGGTCTGCCAAGTCTTTCCGGCCTCCTTCCCCGCCAATGAATCCAACTCACCACCAGGTAGTGATCAGTGGACAGCTCTGCCCCTCTCTTTAACCGAGTATCCAAAACACACGGCCGAAGGTTGCCTGAAACGACTACAAAGTCGATCATTGCTCTCCTGCCGAGGGTGTCCTGATGCCACGTGTATTGATGGACACCCTTGTGCTGGAACATGGTGTTTGTTATGGACAAACTATGACTAGCACAGAAGTCCAACAACAAAACACCACTCGGGTTCAGATCAGGGAAGCCGTTCCTACCAATCACGCCCCTCCAGGTGCTACTGTCATTGCCCACGTGGGCATTGAAGTCGCCCAGGAGGACAATGGAGTCCCCCGTCGGGGCGCTTTCCAGTACCCCTCCGAGAGACACCAAGAAAGCTGGGTACTCCGAACTGCTGTTCGGCCCGTAAGCTGAAACCACAGTCAGAGACCTGCCCCCCATCCGAAGGCGGAGGGACGCAACTCTCTCATCCACCGGGGTGAACTCCAACACTTGGCGGCTAAGCTGGGGGCTAACGAGTAAGCCCACCCCAGCCCGCCGCCTCTCACCATGTGCAACTCCAGAATGGTAGAGAGTCCAACCCCTCTCGAGTGACTGAGTTTCAGAGCCCAGACTGCGTAGAGGTGAGCCCAACTATGTCTAGCCGGTACCTCTCAACCTCTCGCACAAGCTCAGGCTTCTTCCCTCCCAGAGAGGTGACGTTCCATGTCCCAAAAGCCAAGTTCCATGACCGGGGTTTAGGCCGCCAAGGCACTCGCCCTCGACTGCCACCCAAACCACATTGCACCGGCCCCTTCTGAGCTCTCCTGCAGGTGGTGGGCCCACTGGGGAGTGATCCCACGTCAACCATTCGGGTTTTACCCGACCGGGGCCTGTGGGAGGAGCCCCGGCCACCAGGCGCTCGCCTGCGAGCCCCAACCCCAGGCCTGGCTCCAGGGTGAGGCCCCGGTAATGCCAATCCGGGCAACGTAACTAGATCAGTGATGTACTATCTCATAAAGGAGTTTGTGAACCGCTCTTTGTCTGGCTCGTCACCCAGGACCTGTCTGCCATGGGAGACCCTACCAGGAGCCGAAGCACCAGACAGCATAGCTCCTGGGATCCCTCGAGCACTCAAACCCCTCCACCACGAAAAGGTGGCGGTTCATGGAGGGGCGATAAGGTGGCGGTTCATGGAGGGGACTGCACTTTTCAGTTTTTTTACTTGTTGTGAATGGAGAAAAGATCGTTCATCTTTTTTTTTCAACAGAGATGAAGCCTGACTAAGTTGCTGTCAAGTCGCACATCAAATCATTTTTGGTATCAAAGACAAGTTTTGGTATGTATATGACTGTTGGAGCTTGTGTGTCATGTAATGAATCATTCCATTTCATTTTTATTGGTTGCACAATGGGTAACAAGTAGTGACTGTTTCTATTTTCTTGCATATTTGTGTCAGAGCAAAGACTGTGAACAAATTTAACAAACTAGAAATCCTAGTTTTTGTTTCTTTGAATCTTACCAAAATGTCCTTATAACACTTTTTTTGTCTGTCAGGTAATGAAGAACCCAAATGTAGACTTAAAAATTCAAAAAGAATTGTTAAAATAAAACATTTGAGCAAAAGCGTAACATTTTAATCACAACAAAACTCAAAAGAAAAAAAAAAACAATAAATGTAAACATAGGGGCATTAAAACATCTGACCTGCACCGACCAGCTGAAAAGCATGAACTTTATTGCAGTGAGGGCAGTAAAAGTAAAGAATCAACTGTGAATGATTTAAGACTGAAAAATGATGAGTGCAATGTTAGAAATGGGTGGCACAGGTCCCAATATGCAGGGGCCTTGGTATGGTGGTAGAAACTCTGGTATGTGACAAAGAAAAGAAGTGAATGATAGACAATCTGAACCTGGTGTGACTGACAAGAGAAACTTGAAAAGAAAATACAACAAGAACTAATGAAAAGTCACTAAAAATCCAAGTAAGAGTGCACAATCCTTACAAATTATTGTGGAGGCAGACACAAAGTCTAAATGGAAGACTGAAGCTGAACACAAAGAAACGTGTTTGAAGGTAAGGTACTGAAGTAGATGATGGTCTTAGGGGAATTCCTAATGCTTTAGTCACAACTTCCCTTATGGGTGGATATAGGCTATATAAAGGTGAAAAATGGGCTTATCTGTATGGGGCACACAGATGGTCCACACAACATTTTTACATTGTAGACCACTGAGTGAGCCCATAAAACCAAAATGTTAATGCACCTTTTTTTCTGGCATACTGATGATTATGTCGTTCTCAATTTTCAACAACTTGACAGCACCTGTCTGTGACCCTCCAGGGGCCTGGGCAACCAAAAAAAAAAAAAAATAGCAACACAGATAAAGATATTCACTCACATATGGGTGCAGGTGACTAAGACATCAGATGTACAGGTAGGCTGCATGTGTGAATCAGCCAGCCATCAAATTGTGTTTTGTTTTTGTTTTTGGATCAGTTGAGAGTGTTTGGAAAGACATTGGGAAGAGTCATGCATCTACTCATTATGTCTAGGCTGGGCTTTTGTAACTCTCTTTATCTCACTCTTGATCAGTCATCTCTTTATTGTTTTGCAGGTCTCTCAGAATGCAGATGCTCATTTGTTGTCTGGTACCCCTGAACTCACTGTACTCCCCTAGCTTTTATTTAATTGAATGGTCCAGTTTAGGAATGTATATGCCTTGTTTTCAAAGCTCTGAATCAAACATATCTGAACTGCTGCAGCCATATCCTCTAAAAAGAAGGTAAGACATGTCACTCAGCTTCTGCTGCAAACAGACAAATCCAGGGGTGTCGGAGCACTAGCAGTAGCTTCACCCAAATTATGACATGATCTCCACATTACAGCATCCACAACTTTGAAGTTTTCGATCTTCACCTGAAATCAATGTCTTTAATACTGGCTTTTAAAAGCAGTCGAGCTTACATTTTCGTTAAATACGGTTTCATTTCATATTTCTATATTGTTTTTTTCTTTGTTTTTATTTTATGATTGCTTTTATGATTCTGTTCTATAATGTTTTATGACTTTATTACTGTGACACTTTTTGTCTTACTGTATTGCGCTTTAGGCAATTGAAGGTTGTATTAAAGAATTGCAATATAAATAAAATGAATCTTGCTGATGGCGCTCTGTTTTTCTGTTCATAAGTTGTTCTAAAATCTGACTTTTCACCTTTTGAATAATAAAAATTGTTTTTTTTTCCAATCTGAGTTATGTGTTTGATTCTTTCTCTATGAAGTTATTCAGAATTTGCAGGTTTTGAGGCGCAGGAAACATTAAATTAGTATGCTAGCCGACACAGACGCAAGGGATTGTTTTTCCTTTATATCATTGATTCTTTACTCCCTAGAAACCTAGTCCTGCTCTGTCCTGTATTACCTCATTGTGTCATAGTAAGACATTCAGATGGATGCAAACTGATGTCATTTCTGTAGGTGGATTTCCAGCCAGAACAACAACAGTCAGCGTGTACACACACCCACACTGGAGCTTTCCATTGTCTTTTTGCTATTTTTAGCTCAGCTGAATTGATGTCATGACTATTGTCACGATTAATGCTTGCTGTGGGCAGTGTCAATAACTGGCAGCGAATGACTTTTGAGAATTTGAGCATCCCTGCCACATGTAAAGCGTCATCAGATTGTTTATGGATACAATACCGATAACAATGCTGAAGAACACGCTTTAAATGAGATTTTCACATCTTTATGGCAGCTTTGTAATAATGTACTGAAATCATCACAGTAGTTTTGTGACCCTTCTCTGGATTACTCCAAAAGAGTCCCTGAATGTTAACAATCCATCCATAAATCAATTTTCCAAATCTTTTTAATCACTTAGGGTCACATTGCTAGAGTCTTTCCCAGCCCCTGTTTGGCGAAGGTGGGGTACCCTCTGGACGGTGCATTGAAGGGGTATTAAAATGTGACGTTAGAAACAACCATATTTTGTGTCTTATTTGTTGGAGAAAAAAAAAAAAAAAA
>BSAI01000015.1:25260849-25296818 GCA_036245035.1 Adrianichthys oophorus
TCAACCGCTGCTCACCCGCTCCTCACCCGCTGCTCAACCGCTGCTCAACCACTGCTCACCCGCTCCTCACCCGCTGCTCAACCGCTGCTCACCCGCTCCTCAACCGCTGCTCAACCGCTGCTCAACCACTGCTCACCCGCTCCTCACCCGCTCCTCACCCGCTGCTCAACCGCTGCTCACCCGCTCCTCACCCGCAGCTCAACCGCTCCTCACCCGCTGCTCACCCGCTCCTCACCCGCTGCTCAACCGCTGCTCAACCGCTCCTCACCCGCTGCTCACCCGCTGCTCAACCGCTGCTCACCCGCTCCTCACCCGCTCCTTACCCGCTGCTCACCCGCTGCTCACCCGCTCCTCACCCGCTGCTCAACCGCTGCTCACCCGTATTTTGTTGCAGTACTCAGTTACTGACAAAAGTAATTAAGTTACATTAATTAGTTAGTTTGTAATCCGTTACTCCCTACACTGACAGCAAACTTACTTCCTTTGTTGAGATAAAGTTTCCACATCCATGGTTGGGTCTTTGTTAAACTAGGATGTTGAAGCAGCATTTACACATGGTCATGCTTGGAATTCGTTAGTTAGTTAGATGTTAGTCCAAATGGTTTTACCTTTACTAAAGGTTGATCTGCGACTAGCCCTGAAAACCATGTAAAACTTTTTTTTCATGATCTTACACTTTTATGGCTCAGTCATCCTGGTGCTGTTTTTTTAGCTCTCTCTTCTTGCAACTGGTTGACTCATTCTGATTTCACATTCAAATTGGCTAAACACCTGATTCAGCTGCAGGTAGTTCAGGGAGAGTCAAAAAACAGATATAGTGAGCAGAATTACTATTCTATTCTAACTGTCCGCTGTCTCTTCTGATTGGCACTCATAGCTTCAACAGATTCACCTTAATACTATAAACTTTCATTTTGATCAGAATTCAGTATGACAATGAATGTTTTGTTTACATCTTAACTGTTTACTGTCTGGCATTCTGAGTGTGAAATCACTAAAAACCCATTGCAAACAAAAATAAATGACGAGGTTGCAGTACATCTAAACAAATTTGTGCTGCAGACTAAAGTAAATGAAACAAGCTAAAGATTAGGTCTCTTTCATGGTTTTCATCCCTCTCATTTAGCTCAATAACCTTGTTAAAACTCTTACTTAGAACAAAGTGTTAATGCGAGGTCATGCCAAGACCAACTTTCCTGACCAGAATTAATGAAGCTGTCAATCAGTCAAAGAAGACACATCAGGAATGTCAGCAGTGTTGTCAACACTGCTGAATACCAGGCTGCACACCAGCAAAGTTACATAAGAGTGACAGGTTATGGGATCTATGAGAAAACCTTGGAAAAGAGATTTGCTGCACTTGCTGCCCAGAGAAAGGAAAGGGTCACACACCTTTGACGTGATTAGAGCAAAAGGTGTAAGAAACTTTTCAAGAAAAAAGCTAAAACTTCAAGACGTTCTTTTTTGCTTAACCAGCAAAGCTAGACCAAAGCTGCATTCCAACTGGACGCAATTCACGCATCAAGGGCGTCAAATTTCAATGTTAAGTCCGTGTACAGACGTGATCTGTATCCGGAGCGACTCAAGCGTCGCGTCAGTCTGGCAGCAGCGGGATTTGAGTTGTATGATTTGGGCGAAAGACGTGGTACATCAAGAGATAATTTATTTTTTACTTTGGTGAGGTTGACTTCTTGTGTCCACCAATCCAGCACAACTCAGCGGCTGGATCAGCGGGTCAAAATCAAATCCAATTTGGCTGATCAAGGTTAGGGTTCTGGTCCTGAACTTTTCTTGACCTGCGTGGTTGCCAGAGACCGTTCCGGCTACCGGACACACCCTGGACAGGTCACCAGCCTGTTGTGCGGCTCGTGGGTGGGGTGATAGCACCCATTACGCTGGGCAGTTGTCTGGCTGGCAGACAGTGAGCCGCTGCGAGATTGGGAGGCTGCCTGCTCGGGCCTCCTAAACCTTGTGATGTTTTATTCTTATTTTCATCGAGACAATAATAAAATCCTCCTCTAGTTTGATTCTTGTTTTATTTTTTACCTCTTGAACTAATGTGGAACAGAAAGTAATCAAATTGGGTGACAGAAATGTGGAAGTAGTGGCGGAAAGCAGCTGGCATTCAGACCCAGCCCCAGCTGCAGGAGTGAAACTCACCGTACCGGGAGAGACTGAATGATCTCATGAACCCAGACATGGAAACATGATTACCGATGCTTTTGAAGAGCTTTTCCAAATAAATAAATCCAACCTCTAAACATCCTCAATGTCTTCCATGCATTGTAATGAGAGACACTGCTGCATGTAGCAAAACTATTTGGGGGTAGCTCCTCCAACGCAGGCTGGGGCATCTATAGGCACCAATTGACTGCATTCCCATCGGCAGAAAAGAACACAGCTGACTGTGATAACACTTTCAATTATACATATTTAATCATATTTTTCTCTGTACTTGAGCTCATCATGAAAGCCAATGCAGCATTATGGAAATGCCAAGCAACATGGAGTAAGTCAAGTCGGTCATGATTGGTAGCCTTGGGATAGTCTCCATCAACCCCTTGACATCGAAAGGTATTGCAAGAGGTTAGAAAATAGAAGGATGGAAAATATTTGACCAGTTTTGTATTTCTTTTCTATGATTGACCTGACAACAAATTGGAAAAAAAACAAAACAAACAAGCAAGAGACTGGATTTTCAACTGGCAACTTTACTTACATTTTGATAAACATTCACCAAAGTCATAAAAAAAAAAAAAAAAAAACTTAAGTTATTTTTTTCCATCTCTGTGATTGTTTTTCTTTTTTTTCATGATTCCCCAGCTGTTTAGCATTGACTAACATGGTGTGAAAGCACCCTTGACCAAGGACCACTCGGAACTAACATGCCATTTCTTTAGGAAAATATACACTGCTTTTGTTCTAGAGTTGGAGTAAAGTGCTCAGACTCAAAGAGCGCTACAATCTTTTGCTGTTGTGAACACAGTATTCTGCTTGTTAGCTCCACTGCATTATCTGGGATTCCCTGGTAGGTTTCAGAGACAATGGCCAAGAACAATTTACAATGAAGTTAATGTAAGCAATCAAATATTGTACTTTATCTTTTTTTTTCAAATTTTGTCTGTAAATGAGCGTTATTTAGAGATCTATGCAGCTTCTTCTGTCTCAGGAAGGTAAGAGCAGAGTAGGAGGTCTGACGTTTGTTTGGAATGCTTTGCATTGAGTTAGTCATGGTCAAGCGTAATATTCTCCTTTGGTCTGCCTCTACAAAGGCCAAAAAATTTCCATCTGCCATCAGGGCAGTAAACCTGGTCATGAACCCATGATTAAGGCTGTTTCCACTCTCAGACTGTTACAAAGTGGAAACTATCTCTGAATCATGTCTAAACAGCTTATGTGTCTGTCTAATTGTAGTTCTGTTAGTGTTTTAGTCAGACGATGTGAGCTTTGACACATAATGCTATCAACCTCAAACAAAGAGCTTTTTTTCAGTTTAGTTGTCAGGTTTCTACTCTGCCTTCATCCACTCCTGCTGCTTCAGTAATCATCTGTTTTAAACGCTGTGTTCTTTTTAATTACTGCAAGAAAGTTTTCTTTCATCCACAACCGTTCGGCCCTTTGGCCAAGCTCTGTTTCCCTGTTGCCTGTTTTGAATCTTACCAAGGATTTTGGATACATGGATTTACTGATCCATGAGTCAGTTACTTTTGGTACTTCTGCCTGAATGTATATGTTTGTTTGCTATTTCTTTTTTATCTGAGCATTACATTTTGATAACTGTGCATTTTGGGCATCAGGGCACATTTTCCAAAGTTCAAATATCTGAACTTTGAAGAATTAGCGTCACGTCAAACAATACGGGAAATCAGCTCTGGCCAATGACATGATGCTGATGTGATCAGCGAGTGGAGTCCAAAACAACTTGGAAGAGACTGATCGTTCTTCTTTTGAACTTTATGATAGTTGTTTTTATTTGTATGGAGAAAATAATAAAGCTATCTTCTAATGTTATTCTTGTTTTTTCTCCTCAGACTTATTTGGGTCAGCAAATCATCAAACTGGGTCAGTGAGCGGCCGTCATTAAGTTGAAGCTCCTGCAGTAGATGTTGAACCTCACTGTACTGGAAGAGTCTCTGCATGAGCTCATGAACCCAGACATGGAGACATGATCACCGATGCTTTTGTAGAGCTCCTCGAAGTAAATTCTCTGTTGATCTCTCAACATCATCTGTGTCTTCCATGCATTGACTGTATATGAGATATTTATATTCCAGAATTACTGAAAAATACCGTTCTTTTTGACTTTTTCCTTTTTTCTTTCCATGTTTAATTCTTGTTTGGAAGTACCTTTCTGCTTTTAAACCGTGCCTCCATTACTACATTTCAGAGCCAAATGTGAGTAAAAAAAATGAAAAATGAGACCAAGTAAGTGAATTCTTTCATTTTTATAGATAAATGAATCCATTAAAGGTAAACTCTCTAAGATAAAGTGAGATTAATTCAGTTATGCTAATTATCATTCCCTATCGGGGCATTTTTATTGCTATTAGACACATAGTATTTCCTGGTGCTCTGTGAAAGAGCTCCCAAGGGATTTTAATGGTTCCTTTAATTAGCTGTGCGTGCATGTGCACATTTGCACTTCATACATGTCAGTGCAATGAATCTCACATGCTGTTAACTCTTTACCTCAATCGCTCTCTTGATTAGCCAATTAAGCATACTTTTTAAAATTGTGGTGATTTTATTAGAAGTTCGATAAACGCAGGCTCCCTTTTAAAAGAAAATTATGGGAGTAATTATAGGTGATGTGAATTCCTATTACATTTAATTTTATGAGTTCAGAATTTCATGACCTTAGACCAAGTATATTTACTGTAAAAGGAAACTTGAGGGAATTGTTTTTATCTTTGTGGTGAAAGCCTTCCTGGATGCAGCTGAAGTGTGGCCCCACCCACACACCCCCCATTAACACTCAGCTAAAATAATAAACTCATAATGCCAGCTAATGTCAGTTGTTCACTCTATGCATGGTTGCTGTGGCTGCTTCTTCTCAGAAGCTGATCGGGATTCCTGTTCTCGACAAAGCTTCTGCAATCAGAGTGGGAGTGTTGACAGTGTTGTTCAATTTTAAACAGAACTGAAAAGAACTTAACTATTTCTGACTCTGATGGCCTCAGCCATCTTTTATGAAGATCCCTGCTGGTGCTACAGTCTCTCAACAGCAGTTAGGAGGAGCCTGGGTAAGCTGGTCAGGAGAATCGGCCCCGCTTGTGGATGGCCTTTTACAAGGCCAAGGAGGTGGGAGAAAGGAGGATGGTAACCAAGCTATCATCCTTGAGGGAGAAAGACGCCTACCCCATAGCTGAAAGTGTGTCATCACCAAGCAGCTCCTTCAGTGTCAGACTGCTACATACAAAGTGTCTGTAGAAGTGACATTGTGACACATACAAATGTATGATGTCTCTTTAAATTGCCAACTGTTTGAAAATGGATCATGGAGGGGAAATGAATAATTGCAGTTTGTGCCCAGTTTGTGTTGGGGGACTAGAATGGAAAAACCTGTACGACTTGTCTGCGTCTCACCTACTTAACCCTTCTTTACCCTTATGTGTTGTGTAAGTGTTCCCTATGTGGCAGGATGGATTGTCGCAGGTGCAGCTAGGGGACTAATTGCAGGCAGTGGCCTTGTGGGGCACTATAAGAACGCTAAGATCCCCACTGGCCGTCATGGGCATCTCTTGGTCTTTGGAACCGCTCACTTCCTGTTGCACACTTCTGGTTAGCCTTACAGCTCTGGAGTAAAAACATGACTCACTAGCTCCATTATCACTCCTGCAATCTTAAGCGCAGTGCAGCTTGTCCTTCTCAGTGCTGAGGACCCGAGTGTTGGCCGGTGTTTAGGTGGAGGTCTTACCCTGTATGGATTGCTGTGCCTTGGGTGAAGGGATTCACAAATTGAGTGTGTACTCTGCATCACGTGAGTGAGTGAATTTGCTGAGTAGGTAAGATGGTTTTCAATCTCCACTTCTTAGGAGCTCCAGGCCTCAGCAACTGATTTTTCTTTTCCCCAACTTTTGTTTATGGTGTTTTATTGAGACTGTTTTATGGTGTTTTTAGAATTTTTGTAATAATGTTAATTTTAATTGTGGATTCATGCCTCCTGCTCTTTGTGTGCAATCTACCTATCGTTGGTCCTATTCCCATCTACCACACCTACAACCTGTCAGTCACAACATGTGACACAACATGTCACAACAAAATCATGCATTTTTGATTTAATATTTGGACTCAACAAACAGGCTATGATCTTGATGTTTGTACAAAACTTTTGCATTCAAGGAAATATCATGGAGTGATAAACCACACCTTTAAGAAAGGTACATTTACTTGAAAAAAAGCAGGGTGAGAGGGATGGTAAAACACTTCTAATAAGACCTGCTTTGAGCAATACAATTCGTCACCACCAGCTTAGTCTTTAAACCAAGATCCAGTTTTGACCTGTTCTGGTGTGATTTTTTAATAATTAAAATGTTTCATGGCTCTGGTGTTGTATACAATATGCTGTAATTATCAAACCTGACATCCCAAAGTATAATCCCTCAATGAAACTGACTGTCAAAGAACTTTGTTATTGCCTCTGACAGGGTGAAAGTGTTGTCTCGCTGAAGGTGAGGAAGTTAATTAACTGTCTGGGATGATCAATTCGCCGACAGTAAGATCTCCATGCAGGGCTTTTGGACAGTTAACCTAATGCACACATTCATCATACTTTTTCTATCATATCACAGGTACGTTTTGGACCCACTCCTGCTCTGCTGGAACATTTTTTAACGTGGTCTTTGAAGGTATCAAATTCAGTCAAGCCAAGTTTGAGCAGGAGAAGGTGTAGTGCCACTAACAGTGGGACATTCCTGGAAAATGAGCTTTGTGAGGATAATAGTTAGTTTTTTTGTAGCACATCATTAAAGCTTCAAAGCTCGGATAGACTCCAAACAATTGCAGAATCATAAGAGTAACTTTTAATAAAAATTGAGATATTTACCCTATACAGGCCTTCAGTTTTCTTTATTTTAAAAACAACGATAAAGGTCATTAATACTAAAGAAATTAGAGCTGTAATAAAATGAATACTACTCAACTGTTTGCAGCTGCAAGGAAAAATACAATCTCTGGGTATTAAAAGTATATTCCTAATTTCCAGTCCATATTCTAGAAAACTTGTGATTTATTCATGGAAAAACTAAGAAGATACAAACAGGAAAATTCTCAAAAAACAATGATTTTTTTTCCTTTTTTTTAATCCAAGTACTTCAGCTACACAAACACAAGAAAAGTGAGCTGTGAAAAACAAATGACTAAACTCTTCTGTCTGAATCTTCAGTTGGAGTAGAGTAAACTTCATGAAAAAAAGAGGCTGAGTCATAATGTGTATCGACGATGCTTGAAGTTGCACACATTTGCCTTGAACACATTTCAGAATAAAAAAGGAAAAACATAACAATACATTTTATTCATGGGTGGATTTCACAACACTTTTGGTTTTCTTACAGCTATTTTTCAAGCAAACACTGACACAAAGGTAAAAATGAATTACAATGTGAAGAAAAGTTTCATTTCCAAGTTTGCAGACCAACCTAAAAATGTCAACTTGAATTATTTCTTTGTCTGAAATCTTGATTCAAACACTGATTTAGAGTTCATGCTGCAGAGGTCGTGTAGTAGAGCCCAAGAGGCAAGTAGCATGTTAAATACTCTATACCCCATGGTGAAAAAAAGACATGCAGATGGAGAGGAGACAAACTTGAGGACAATCTTAGGGATGGTAGAGAGTGCACCAGAGAGATGGGGAGGAACCAGGTTGTGAGGAAACAAAAAAAAGTAAATTGTGAGGAGGACTGGCAGCCAGTGGAATTGCTTTAGGAGTGATGCTATTGGTGAGGTGGGTTCAATAGGTGGGTTCAGCAGAGTTTTGAAACAATTGAAGCTTATAGATGAACCTATGTGAGAGACCAAAACAAGGGAAGTACAGTGGGTAAAGCAAGATGTGACTAATGCATGGACCAGAACATCTGTGGTGGAACAAACTTTCAGATATCTTTTCTTCAGTTTGGAGTCAGTACATTTTCTTAGCAGAGGAAGACGACTTCTCTAGGCAGGTGGAGATGGTGAAGAACATGAACAACACTGCAGATTATCTGAATCCCCTTGAACTTGAATAAGGAAACTGAGCCCACATCACATGGAGTTTAGCTAAATGTTCAATAAAGCTGTGAGGATTAACTGCAGTTATTACTGACCAGAGATTAAACTAATGCTCCTTTACATCAAATGATCCATTTCACCACGAGATTATTCACACTTCTTGCACTGACATCTCATTAAGATATTTTTACATTTATTATGTTCTGCTCTTAAAAGCAAAAAAAAAAACATGCACAATTTATTTGTGCTGAGGCAGCAGTAATAAATAGCTGGTCTCTTCTTCTGCACAAACATACCTAAAGAAAGAAAACAACCTTAGTTTATTTTTTAGTTTATTTTTACAATTTTAGACTGAGGTCTAGATTGTCTGAACAAAAACCATTTACAGCAATAAACCACAGAGAAAGATCAATAAATAAATTGATGTGCCCCCAGGTCCAAGTGCCCACTTAACTGATCATGGATTGCAGCCAAACAACACCATACTCATAACAGTTTGGTAATGTAGCCTTATCCATTTCTAACCCCCTTATACACTGTATTACTGAAAGTATTCACTCCATCTAAATGATCAGAATCAGGTATCCTAATGGCCACATGTATAAAATCAAGTATTCAGACATGCAGACTGTTTCCACAAACATTTGTGAAGGAATGGGCCGCTCTGAGAAGCTCAGTGAATTCCAGTGTAGAACTGTCATAGGATGTCACCTGTGCAACAAATCCATTTGTGAAATTTCCTCGCTCCTAAATATTCCACAGTCGACTGTCAGCTCTATCATAACAAATAGAAGAGTTTAGGAACAACAGCAACTCAGCCACGAAGTGGTAGGCCACGTAACTTGACAGAGAGGGGTCAGTGGATGCTGAAGCGCATACTAAAAACAGGTCGCTGACTTTCTGCACAGTCAAATCCTACAGAGCTCCAAACTTCATGTGACCTCCAGATTAGCCCAAGTACAGCACACAGAGAGCTTCATGGAATGGGTCTCCATGGCCGAGCAGCTGCATCCAACCCACACATCACCACGTGCAATGCAAAGCGTTGGATGCAGTGGTGTAAAGCACGCCGCCACTGGACTCACTGCAGTGGAGACACCTTCTCTGGAGTGATGAATCACACTTTTCCACCAGAAAATCTGGTGGACGAGTCTGGATTTGGATGTTGTCAAGAGAATGATACGTTTTAGAGAGCATTGTGCCAAGTGTGAAATTTGGTGGAGGAGAAATGACGGTGTGGGCTTGTTTTTCAGGACTCGGCCCCTTAGTTCCAGTGAAAGGAACTCTAAATGCTTCAGGATACCAAAACTTTTGGACAATTCCATGCTCTCAACCTTGTGGGAACAGTTTGGAGCGGCCCCTTCCTCTTCCAACATGACTGTGCACCAGAGCACAAAGCAAAGGTCCATAAAGGCATGGATGAGAGAGTCTGGTGTGGATGAACTTGACCGACCTGCACAGAATCCTGACTTGAACCCCAAAGAACACCTTTGGGATGAATTAGAGCAGAGACTGAGAGCCAGACCTTCTCCACCAACATCAGTGTGTGACCTCACCAATGCGCTTCTGGAAGAATGGTCAAAAATTCCTGTAAACACACTTCTTAACTTTGTGGACAGCCTTCACAGAAGAGTTGAAGCTGTAAAGCTGCAAAAGGTGGACCCACGTCATGTTGAACTCTTTGGGTTAGGAATGAGATGGACTTCAGTTCTTTGAGTCAAGGCAGGTGAGAGAATACTTTTGGTAATATAGTGTAGTTCCATTTGGGATCACGGGTTTACTATAGTTCACCCATCTACTGAACGACGCGGCAGGGTGCACCCTCAACTCTTTGCCAGACCATCAAAAGGCAATACAGAGACACATGGTATCATGGATTGACATAAAAATTATTGAAAATAATGTGTGTATTTTGAAAACAAATGACTGAAAATTGTACTCACACAATCTTAACCTGATTGGTTCCACATAACCCTGCCTGAACCAAAGAAAACTTTTTAGGTTTTTCAGTTCTTGTTAAATTTAACAACAATGCATCTTCTGGTGCTGATGAACAATTGTAAGCCATGCAGTTGTGCATGTTTATTATTGCATATTGGGAAAAACACTATTGGTATGACATTACTACTGTGTAAGAATCTTATTTTCTCCACACTAAATTGAAATCTTTTTGAAAAACCCTTTTCAATGTTTCACTGCCTTTGTCATTGTTGTTGTTTGGACACAATGTAAAGCACTTTGTATTATTACTCTTTTCGTGTTAAAATTTCAAGGAGAAAATGCCAACTAAACTGCAGGTCCAGCTGCATTCAGTTTGAAGGAAGTTTAGTCACATACAGCACAATTGTTGAAGAACAAGTGATGAACAGACAGATTTGGGCCTTCAAACATGCAACCCCTGCATCTCTGACGTTACTCAAAGAATGAAGCCAGAAGTTGGCGTGTTATGGTGACTGCAGTTTAATAGTAATTCAAACACTTTCTGATGTTGGGAGGTTGGATCCAATGGTCCACCCACTTACCAATCAGAAAACACACAACCCTAGAAATTCCCTTTTTTGAGGTTTAAAAAACATAAAGGTTACTGGAAGGTAAGGTCCAGCCCTCCTTATTTGATCTTAACATAAAAAAAAGCAAGACTTAAAACAAAGTACACTAGACTATGCATATTTTAGTTTGAAGCAGGGTCTGAAACCAGTCTCTGGTGGTCCTTTAGGTAACAGCAACATTCCTTACTCCTGAGTATGCTCCAGATTTGGGACCAAAAGATAGCAACCATCTTTGATAGAAAAAGGAATACATGTTTGTGCCAGAGTCTCCTGGGCTCAAAGTTTGGACTTGTTTGAGGGGGGGATCGCCGGCTAAATTCTGAGTATAACCCATAATTGTACCTCATAAAGTCCTAGATAAAATGTTGAGGGGAGGATTGTAAAAAGTCAAAACCTCATATACCATGAGGATTTACAGCTTCTTCTGAAAAAGAGGAAAAAAAAGGAGCTACTTCAAATAACACACCCTTAAAGTGGAGCTCTTATGTTATGGAGGCCATGATATTCTTCCTCCAAAAAATGAAAGAAAAGTGAACAAGAGCACCACACATTTGTAAGTCAACTTGATTTATGCTGCCGCAGGATTGCTTCAAACCTGTCAGTAAAACCAGATTGTTTGCGTATCAGGAACTGTGTGAGGAGGGAGTCATTGAGGGACGATGCAATGACACCCACCCCAGAGTCCTGCAGCACCTCCACTGTGTGTGGGGGTGTGGGTGTTTGTGTGTCTTGTGGATGTGTTTCAGTGATTTTACAGATGAAGCAAAAATCCTGACAAGGGCAAACTTTTAGTTTAACATCTTCATTCTGAACTTATGGTCATTTTGAAAAAGAAAGTTGCTACCAGGGAAGTCAAATGTAAAGATTCCAAGGATCAGCACTCCTCCAGCCAAAAGTAGAAAAATAAAATTAGCACTTTGTGGAGGAGCATCTGTGGCTTGTCTGGAATGATCAGTAGCTCAGATTTCACATCTCTTCACTCTGTGGAAGAATTATAATGCAGTCCCAGTACCTGACCACCCTCTCATGGACCATAATGTTTGGGCCGCATTGCCTGGCTCTAACAAACCAAGCGGTAAATAAAAAGTCCAATGGTTTATGATCCGTCACTAAACTGTTCCATAACCTCATCAGAAAACTTTCCCATCTTGAGGAAAGAAGACAATAGTATTGCAAGAACCCAAACAGCTGCTAAAGCCGTTCCACATATAACCAGATTTGATGTAACTGCATCTCTTCTTCACCGAGGATGCCCAAAGTTTATCAAATGTTAATTTTGTTCAATTCAATGATGTGAATGCTGCTTTCTATTGGGTGACAAAAAAAAAACAAAAAAAAACAGAAAAGAGCCCCGTGTCTGACCGCTGGTCACCAGTCATGGGGACAGCAGGTGCCGCTGCCCGCTGGATCATTCCATAAAGTCGCAGATCGGAACGAGCCGGTGGGCTGATCAACCATCTCCGCTCTGTGGGTTCACGTTCGCCGCGGAGAACCTCCGCCGTGAGACCAGACCAGAGCGGGGAGGGTTACCTGCTCGGGAGAGAGCCCCGTGTCTGAGGCGCTGTCGGGGGAGGGGTTGCAGAGATGAACTGTTTAATTCTTGAAAATGTTTTTATTTTTAAAGGACAAGTGTAATAAAAACCCATATTCAGACTTTTTTATATTAATTAGCCGGTGCATCTGTTTTAGAAAGCTGGAAAATGTCAAGTTTCACCAGATATTATTCACCGTCTAAGTTCAGAGCGGCTGATCAGAAAACTCTGATGACCCAGCATTCCAGTAGCATTTAAACGCATCACTTACGCACGAATCTGGGAGACGTGAAAAGAGTCTCAAATCAGATTCATGTGTAAATGTGGTTTTGTGTGTGCGTAACAAGTGATTTGTGCATATTTTTTAAAGATTTGTGCGTGTAGTCAGTTTCAAGCTGTCGTAATTTGAAGTTGTGCATGTGTAAATTGTACTTTGTATTTTTTTATATTTTGTAATTTTTGAACTCATGCACAAAATGTATTTTATGAGTTACAAATCAAGAATTACGCACGCACAAATCAAAAATGACGCACAAATCAAGAATTATGCATGCACAAACCTAAAGTTACGCACAAATCAAGGATTACGCACGCACGAATCTAAAGTTATGCACGAATCAAAATTACACACGCACAAATCAAAATTACGCACGCACAAATCGGACTGATACTAATTTATCTCCACAGAAGTAAGGCATGTGAACAGAGTAGGAATGAAGGAAACATGGAGCAACTATGAAACACAGCAGCTCACTGAAATGTGGTGGGATAAATGCAGGCTTATTAAAACAACTTTTAACTTGAAACACATTTCATCTCGCACTGTTTTCCCAACAATCTATATGTCACAAAAACACTTAGCATACCGTCATAGTTGTCGTCTCTTCAGCACTGCAGTTGCAAGTATCTGAGTTGTCGCACACATGGCGTGCCTTCAGCATGCCTTCACTGTACCAAAGCAGCAAATAAAGTGTTGCTCCTGACCTTGATACAGACTTTCAAAATTGGTCAGCGAAATATAAAGTTTGAGTTAATGAAGTATCTCGACAAAGACTACAAAGTATAGGACTTTCTCTCATTGCTTTGCCCCGCCCTCATAATTCCTGGCCAATAACCGAATAGATCTTCAGTCACGTGGTTTTGTTTACAAGCTTTGGTTCAAAACAGAATAGTCTGGTTGAAGGCATTTTGAATACAGACCAAGCGCAAGGATCAGCACTCAATCCGTAGCAAATTAGGTGGACCAGGTCCGGACCAATTTTCCAGAATTTTCCAGTCTGAATATGCCCTCATTTTCTGTGACTCTAGACAAAAGTGCTTCCCTAAAGTAGGGACTAAAACATGTGCATAAACCAAGCTTTAGATATTAGATGAAATTGAAATTTTAAAATGGAGCCCCCGGTTTCTTCGAACACTGAAGCAGAAATGAATAACCACATCATGAGTTATGCACATTTTTAAAATGCAAAACAGCATAGAACTTACTTGACTACTTAATTTAAACCTTTTTCTGGTCAAATTGGAACCTTGGTAAAAGGAACTGGCTTTTTTTCTTTTTAAGTTACTGTCGCAGAGGTTGACGTTGCTTTGAGAAAGCTTCTGGGACATTCAATTTCATGGACTATAGTGGCACTCTGACAGGTTACAATTGTTTGTTCCCAAAGTGATTTCAGTTTCAACTGTTTCATATGTCCACTCCACCAAATCCACCTGAGAGAACAGCCTAAAGTATTTCAAACAAGGTCCAAGGAACCAAATAAGGATCTTCAAAGATGTTTCTTTTTCCAGAAACACAGTTAAAGTCCAGACATGCTGTCAAACAAAAATAAAATGATGAGAGGTAATAGATCTCTAAAACTAAATCTCATCCAGAACAAGGAGTTTTTCAAAACAGATTCCACAGGAGCTCTTCCTCTTTCCAATAATCCAAAAAGTGCCATGTTTTTTTAGGTATGAAGTTTTTGTTTGTCGATGTTTTTTAAGCCTCAGCAAACAGTAACCGCAGTAACCCCATCTTGAAATTGTGAAGACAGGATAATTGACAGAGCTATAAACAGCAATGCAAATTTCTACTTGGTTGACTTCTGAGTTCCTTCCCAAGAGTTTCCAAGTGAACCTCCAAGCTCAGAGGATCATTTTTCTTCTGACAGAATCTGTTTTGTCCTCTAGAATCCTGTAGTCAAAGCACTACTCTGCCATTCATTTTGAACTGATGAGCAGTTTCTCCAGCTTAGGTAGAAGTCCCAGACTTTCAATTTGAAGTTAATTAAAAAGAAAAGGCACCAGCAAAAACCAGGACACATCAGAGGGGAGACCTATGTAGGTTGTCATCCCCATCTGGGAGAAGTCCTCACAGGACAAACTTTGTGTATCTCCTGCCAGATGAA
The DNA here is from genome assembly GCA_036245035.1 of Adrianichthys oophorus. Lineage (NCBI taxonomy): Eukaryota > Metazoa > Chordata > Actinopteri > Beloniformes > Adrianichthyidae > Adrianichthys > Adrianichthys oophorus. The sequence continues at coordinate 25,275,523 of BSAI01000015.1, forward strand.
AAATTAAAATAAATAAATATTACTGTTCCAATATTTCTGCCCACAAATGATTTGAGTGACTGTGATGCTTGACATTAGGGTGAGTGAAACCTATAAAAAACAAAAAAAAAAAACTGAACCATAGGACCAACACGCTTGCTGCAGAACTGATTTAAAGCTTTTTGTAGTCTGCAAGTGTTTCAGGAATATATATCCAACTTTTACCAATCCTGTAAAGGATGAAATTAAAAAAATGCACAATAATTAAGGGGGGCTATAAAGTGAGATACAACACTTTCCTTTCTATCAACACGTTCACAAATATTCTGCAGAAAAACAACATTCAGAAGAAGAAAACATCAAGCAGGTCCATTAGTTCAAGCAGAAGGCAGTAAAAGGGTCACAGATGTTAAGTAAATGGATGATCTGACAGCAGTGGCTACACAAGCCTCCTGGACCAAAATGCTGAATGTTAGCTCTCACAGAATCCCATTTCCCACTGTCACACCTTTGAACAAAACCTATTAAAAAAACTGGGATTTCATAAGACAATATTTATTTTACAACAGAACAGAGAAGCACAAAAGTTACAATTTTATCCACAGAATGAGTTCATCTGAAATTTCCTCTCTATTATACTGTATATCTCCAAATAGACAGGCAGGTGCATGCGGGTACCATGGTGTGGCATCTTGTCTTCTTTTAAAAACACATTTGAGATGTTTAAGCTTCAGGGTGACATGAGTTTCTGGAGTTTTGGTGTTTGATTTGGTTCCATGTTTTGTTTTGTCTGATACATGTTTTCAGAGGCAGTGTGCCTTTGAGATATATTTCATTTAATGATGCACCAAATGTTTTTTTGTGCAAGCAGGTACTGCAGGCAGAACGATTTAGCACCCAGGATCATCTATCAAAAACTCAGAAGGCTATAAAGCTGCTGTGTGGATTTGAATTGACCTGCTTAAAAATACAAGACTATCCCTGAAACTTAGGCTGTCAGGCGGTGAACAGATGCTCCTTTGAAACCTTTGTTAGATTGCAAAAAGCTCAAATGATCTTCAGTGTATTGTATTAATTGTTCCTTAGTGAGATTTGTTGGTGAAATCCCCTGAATTGAGCAAGAAACTGGATGAGCCATAAGTAAAAAAAAACAGCAGAACCAGAACTAGGTGTGGCCAGCTAGTGTCAGAAGAAACCGCACATATACAGTATTCAAAACATTTTAGAAGCTGAATATTATCTGACGTTGGAGCGTCCAAGTGACTCGAGCATGTGATGTGATTGCTATTAACCAAACTGGACATTCTGGTAAACGGAGTAAGGGGAATCATCCTGAAGGGAAACCACAAAGGTTTTTATTTCCTTAAGATAAATGTAATTCCCCGCTTCGTGGTGCAACGGTGCAGAAACGCATGCAAACATGGTTTGCGAGCCAACTGTCAATCTATTGATTTGGCATTTACAAAGTGGGCCCTAAAACATTAAATGTGTTTGTCTTTGTGCAAAAATAATTACGTCCCTGAATTGATTGAAATATGGATTGCAGTTCACTTATAAAAGTAGATAATACAGGATGATGTTTTTCTACATATGTGTTGGTTATTTGTGGCACTTGAGTGAGTGATTCCACCGGAAGAGGAACATTTGCGTCCCCAGCACATTTTTGCTTAAATGTATTAATTCAGTTAATAACTTAAAAATATATATACATATATTTATAAAATTCAAAGCAATATGCACATGAATCATTGTGAAATTTTATTTATGTCTATATACAAAGTTTTAAAAAGGCATCCAAAAAGCGGATTCATAGCATGTCTTGGTTGTCCCCACAGCCAAATGCTGCACTTTACCAACATGGGATCATTAACGAAACTCCAATCAGATCAAATCCGATTTTTTTATGGATTTAAGTCTTACTCTATATTACATCTGCACCTGTAAGACACAAGTTTTACAAAGATGTCATTATATTTTGGTTAAAATTACCATTTTAGTGCTTTTCCCAGGTGTTAACTCATTGCTGTCACCCCCTACACATTTCTCACTCTTGAGCATTTGGTACATTCCACCAGTGACATTTTATGCAAGAGTGAGGTCATTTAGGCCAAATGCAGGTCATGGCAAGATCAAAGGTTAAAATGTATGTCATTTTTTTCATGTATTTCAATTTAAAGAAATATTAGCAAAGTCAGAGATGGTCAATCCAAAATCTCAGTCCTGTTACTTTTCAAGAAAATATTTCTTGATTTTAAAATTAAAATATTCATTTAAATCTCTCAAACGGGCTCCAATTGCTCATGTTAGTAGCATAGATGGAAAGTGGCTCAATTTAGCACAGTTGCTAATTTTTAGGCTAAAATCTCATTGCTGTTACCTTCATTGATGTTACTCCTTTCTTGAGTAACAGCAATGAGTGGGTTACTCCCTTTTGATACCTTTTAATAATTATTGCAAGAATATGATTAAATGACAAAAAACATCATCAATGAATGAATATTAACTAGTATCAACAAATATTAGTAGTAACTAATATTAACTAACTTACCTTTAACTAAAATCTCGACTGTGAATACTTTAATGCAAAGCTTTCTAAATTCAATAATTCACAAGCAGATGCTAGAGCATTCATAGACTTGGCGGTATGGCAAAGCCCTGGACTTATTGGCTAGTGGTGCGTCCTAAGGTATGATGGGGATCTGTAACCTGGGGTAATCATAGACATGACAGAGACACACGTTGAGGTTCGCTGCACAGCAAAAATAGGGGTCAACAGATTTTTCTGGCCAGCATGAGAGGATATTCTGTGGCATCTGTTTGATGACATTGTGTCAGTCATCCCGCATCATCAGTCATATCACTTCACGTGGAGATCAACAAAAAATCTGTGAAAAGCTGCAGAACATTCTGAAAGAGGTCAGTTCCTTGTTTTTTTCTCTTTTTTTATGTATTAACATCTTACTTGTCTTAAAACTGTTAAAAGTGAATATATTTCGTAGAAGATGTGAAATGTTTTACATTGTATTGGAAATTATGTCCAATGCATAGCTCGAAGAACATAACAACTTAACTTTTTCTGTGTCCAATTGGTCTTTTTCAGATGTAAAAAAAAACAATACTGTTCATCTGAGAAAGAAGATATGGAGAGAAGCAAGCAAAAACAATCATCCATTCTCTTTACTGTTACTTTGTTTCACTGCTGTTATTTAATGTTTCTCAGATTGATCCACTGCTTTTAAAAAAATAAAGAAAATGAAAAGTATTTTCACAGTTGTCTGGTTGTTCAGTAAACTGCATTCTAAATTTTTGGATTAAAGTAGATTTATTTGATGTCCGATAATAGAAAAGGTTTGATTACATTCTTAGAGAAATACAACTTTGAACAAAATAAAATCCTATTTTTGTTAAAAATATTACAATTTTCCTAATACAAAAAAAAAAGAATAATATCTTTTACATTAATTGTTTCTCTACAGGAAAAAATTGTTTTGTTTTTTTTCTTTTAAATATATTTTTCAAATGCCACTTGAGTTTTGGTAATGACAGGGAAAAAATAACGCTGATAATAAACTTTCAAAAGTTATAAAAAATTAAATAAAGTCGCCTGAGATTGATCACTAATCATTGCAATAAATCTGTGATGAATGCAAAATAAATGTGTATTTTACTCAAGTCTATATTAAAATGTTATGAAGTTTACATTATAAAATGAATTTCAATTTTGTATAATTGTGAGGAGCAAATGTACATCTTTTGGTGAATTGACCCAGGTATGAATCTCCTGTCATCCCACTTCCACAACTATGAATACTACAATGATGTTCTAATAAAAGCATTTAAGAAATATGTAGCTTCTTCTGTATATAGATAAGAAAACTTTCTTGGAACAGGCTTATTGAAAGGTTTTAAAATTTGGTGTTTTGTCAGTTTGTTTTTACAAAAATTTAAAAGAAGAGTTTTTGGCACGATGTTACTGAAATAATAAAAAGAGGCTATTTCTCAACAAATGATGAAGTGTTGACATTCTTTGCTTCATCAAAACAGCCGTTTCCATTTGCATTTTTTAAGCTTGTGCTGTCACAGACTGCTGGTATTCAGCTTGTTTTGTTGCTCTTCTTTTTTCTTTTACTAAACTTGTATTAATATTGATGCAAACGTCCACTGAGGTTAAAAATGTGTCCAATAGTTTTGAAATTCTACATCCATGACAAATGGACTGCAACAATGCTGATACGCTTTGCTTATTTTATTATTTGATTGTGATGTAGAATTAATTGGAATTTTTCCAATAAAAATCTAATCCTAAAGTTAAAACATAAGTAAACTCATAGAACCAATCGCACAAAATCACCAAGACAAGGACTTTCAAAGAAATGCGAAATCTTCCATTAACATGCAAATGCATATGGCGTTCTGGCAGCAAACCCTTAGTGTGCATTTGCAGACTGCTGCATCCATGCAGCTTGCAAAGGTGTGTGAAAATTGTCACAGAAAGGAATGTTTGCTGTTGCAGCTGTAGCAGCTTCATTAGGCGTCTGTGTGTTTGTCACAGGCAGGTGGTGAGGCAAATGTCAGTGATGACTCCCTGTGTATGCTCACATCAGTGAAAGAGAGGGGAACATTATTTGAAAAGGGCATCTCTGAAAGGGCAGTACCTACCTCTGCGCATTCTGTCATGACAGTCTGATATTTAGGCCAGTGTAACGCTTTGCAGGTATGCAGTTCATTCATGTGCTTCTTCGGTATCTAAAATTAGAAGCACTGGACTTTAAGACTTGTTGTTTTCTTGCTTTTAGGTATTTTAGGTTAAATGTAGCTTAATATTTCTAAAATTTGCTCCTGTGGTGGTTTGACCTTGCATAATTCAAACCCATCTTTATCATAGAAAGCCAAGGAACAAAAAACAAGCCTGAAAGCAGGCGGCACACATACAAAAAGGGAAAATTTACATTTTTTATGTAAATGTTTAATCTGCTAATTTTAAAGTAGAGGTTAAAAATAAAAACAACAATAATATGATGCAATATTGAATTTTGAAATGCTAAATATAACAAAGAAAGAACTATTAATAATGTGAACCCCTCAGTGTTTAACCTGTTTCGTTTTTTGCCGTGCATGTTATACTTTTTATTGACTACCAGCAAACATTGATTAAGTAAAAGCTTTTTTCAAGACTAAACTTTGTCTAAAAGCAAATTTTTTAAAATGTTGCTGAGATATGAAATGGTGTCAATTTCTGCCTGAGATTGACATAAATCAAACCTTCACGATCCCTTTAATAATGGCATGATCGATTGGGTAAAGGTCACAAAAAAAAGAGGCCAGAAATTTGATATGGAGCTTCATTTTATTATCTCTGGGGTTGTGATACAAATTTCATAGGCACCAAAGTGTACAAAAACTTTCAAAGGAAATACTTAGATTCATGTCACTGTTAAAAAAATTTTTCTAAAAAATGTTCTAAATAAATCATTTATTATATATCATGTAGGCACAAAGCCAGAGGATGAAGGAGGACAATAAGCCCAACTTATCCTAGACCTGTAGGCTTATGTTTACAAAATTTGAGGACAGATTTTGAAAGTTTGGCAGCTTTATTCAATATACCTTTGCTTTGTCAGTTTTCATTTGATCATTTGTTTTTATGAATAATCTGCAAAAAAAAAAAAAAAAATCAGCAGATGTATGCTTGATATGTAGGATTACACTGGAAAATGTTCCATGTAATCTGCTGGTCACTAACTTATAAAAACATATTCTTTAAAACTACATTTTACATACTTTCTCGTCATCAAAATGATCAGTGCCAATTTAAACCCCAGCAATCTTAAATTATTTAGAATTCATGGGATTTGATTAATCATATCTTTTTTTTGTTTTGTACAGACATTTTACAGTGTTGGTGTAGCTCCCGTAATGTTGGGATGTGAACTGATGCCTTTTAATACTGAGCAGAAATGATCAATTCTTACTGTCATCAACAATTGGCACACCAACCAAAATACAGCAAACAAACTGAAAATATGTAGCAGGAAATACACAGTCCATCAGTCTGTGTTTGGAAAAGATGATCATGAGGAATATATTTCTGAGAAGGTAATGTTTGAAAAAAGCTACACTGGCTTGTGAAAATATTGCTTTGTCAATTCTTGCATAAAAAAATAAACTAATAAAAGAACATGTCAGCAGAATCTCTGTAAAATGGTTTAGAGTTATGTTGAAAGAATTCAGATGATGAAGTAGAGTCTTGAATCAAAACAGCGGTTCAATTCACCGAGAGGTTTCTGCTGTTATGGTTTTGTGTGTGTGTTTGTGTGCGTAACATCACTCTGGTTTGCACTTTGGATCGCCTGCAGCACATTTTTATCTAGGAAAAATAACTACTGTATTCTTTCAAGTTCTCTGAAGCTTCTTCATTCTAACTTTGTTTTTCTCAGAAGTCTGGGGGCTAACCTCACATCTCCCCATGGAACTCCTGCTAACGTTAACATTCATCTCTCGGAGGCTCAGGGTTGGACATCTAAACTGAATACAGACACAACCCTGAACATAGAGTACTCTTCACCTTTCACAAATTCAGACATCAAGTTAAGAGACAAAGTTACTTTTTACAAAAAGGCAAGCAATCAAAAGTGCCTGATAATTGTGTATTCAGAAATGCAGTCGACACTATGATTATAGCCGTTCTGTTGGCAGTGCAGTGGGAACATGGAGCAAAGGAGACACAGACTGAAGCAAATCAGAGGGAAAGAAACCAACTATGACTATCTGTGAGTTTTTGTTAAAGTCATTTATTGGAAGCAAACTGTGGAAAAGTGTTTCTAAGAGTTGAAATCTACACTGATATTCAGAGACATTTGTCAGTCCATTTGCAGCCATGGGCTCATCAGAAGATTATAACTTCTTCCATTAAAAAATGTGCCAATTATTTCCAGAAATAGCGATGTTTCCAAAAGATTTTAAACAACCAACTTGAAAAACTATAACTTTAAAATAAAAAAAAAAACAATCTCATTTCTATAAAAAAGTTTAAAATAAATTTAGGATTATTAAAAAAAAATGTCTGGAACCTGCCCAAGTTGTTATTTATTTATTTATTTATTTTAGTCATGTGTTCCTTTCTTGCAGCAAACCAGAATATTTAAGGTTCAGAAAGACTAGACACCTGATTCTCAAACAGGTAGGTAGACATCAGGTTAGTCAGGAAAGATTAACCCTCATAACCTTCGGGGGAGTGGGGAGTTATAGTCACAGCCATTTTCAAGAACCATCCAGTAGTTTTATCCCAATTCAACTCTTGATTGCTGAGAGTCAAGCTGGGAGGTTTTGGGTCAAATTTTAGCAGTCTTTGGTGTGACCCTGCTGTGGATTTGAACCAATACATTTTGCTGAAAGTCCCACTCCAATCTTTTTTGATCTACAGTATTTTAAAAGCATTCCAAGTGTTTTTTTTAATTATAATTTTATTGTTTTTTAGCCCAAAAAAACCTTTTGTTTTCTAGGACATATTTTCTTCATAACAGCAGGAGTTCATATGAAATTTGCTTCTGAGTTGTGGGCAGAACAGTTGAGGGCGTGAAGTAAGTCTGCCCCCAATTCCCATCAATTATCTGTTTACACACCCTCCCTCTAGCTTAAAGTCACTTTCAGCCTCAACCTAACATTACAAGTGCAACAAAAATGGCAAACAATATTGGAACAATTCGGCTGTTCAATTTGAAACCATATGCCAACTCAGACAAGGAAAACATGGATCTAGTAGTCAACAAGTAGAAGCATCAGAACGCAGCAGGTCAGGGAGCTTGTGGCCTGCTGATTGTAGCAGCTTCATTTCTACTACAGGCTTTTTCAAACAGCATTTTTTTGTCTGCTCCTGATTCATAATAATTTGATTAAAGAAATACTCAGAAATGTTTTTTTAATCAAATTTTTCTATTTACATGTTCTCCATGATGAAAGAAAATGCCACAAGGACATGTTAAACCCCCCCCAAAACACAATTATCATTGAAGAAGATCTTCAAAAATGTGGATAATCCACAGCCTTGTGGCCCCTCCACTCTTAGTTTTGATCACACAAGGGCCCGTTTGGTGGGAGGGTGCTTGGTCATTGTCTCTGTCTGCAAAGACGAGGTATCCTCACAGTGCTATACCCTCCCCATTTTAACTACACTTTTTTGTACACAATCACACTCCTCAAGCCAACACACTAGAATGTTTTAACTTTATATATGTATTTTAAAATATCTGACTGAAAAAAATCTTTCCTCTAAAATTTCCACACAACCAAAAGAAAAAAAAAAAAACAGTATACTAAATGGTGTGATGCTAACCTCTCAGACGGCTAAAAGAAAAGCATGGCCAAAATTGTGTTCCCAAAGCTCGCCGCCCCAGCCGCGTGTGGGAGGAGCTACCAGCTACTGTTTTTAGCCTGATCAGTACATGAAGCGGTGCCTGTGTTCATCTCATTCACAATGCATGGAAGACACGGATGAGGTTTAGAAATCATTTTTCTTTTTTTGGAAGAGCTCCACAAAAACATCGGTAATCACGTCTCCATGTACATCGCGGCCCATCAAAAATAAATTAATGAATATATAAACTATCTACCCACAAAAAAGGTAAAATTCAATAACTAAATGGCAAACACTTTTCATTTGTAACTACTCTTGTGGCGACAGCAGTTTCTCAAGTAGTTGTAATCCAATGATTCCAGAAGTAACCAAATTCAAATTTCATTGTTTTTTTGTTTTCTTTAATTTTTTAAATACATTGTTGTATTTTAATAAGCATAAAGAATACATGATTTTCTTTTTTTTTTAAATTCCTATGAACATCGTCATAAACAATAACCTGATGTTTTTAAATAATGTTTATAGTGATGTGTGTTGAGTAATTTAGAGGAAAGAAAAAAGATTCGACAAACTACCAATGCCGGATGTGGGATTCAAACCCAGGGTCTTTCCATTCCAAAAAAAAGTGTGCATGGGACTGACTACAGTCACCACAAGAACAGTTGACCTATGGAAGTGTTTGTCTTTTAACAAAGACAGTTTTTCACACAATGCTGAGTGAAGGGCTCGTTCGAGTTATCATGAAAGGATTTGTTCATCCATGGATTTTTCATGGTTATTAAACAGGAATCATGTATTTCTGTTGTAACAGCATGTTGGTTGCATATGTTTCATTTAAAAATGAAAACTTCACATTATTTTATGTGTTTTACGCAGCTTGCATGCCCAAAAAGTGTGAGCACCCTTGATTTAGAGGTTCTCTGGCATAGTGAGCTTCAGTCCCGCTGTGTCTGGATGATGGCCACTTCCGCGGTGTTTCCGTCTCTATGACCGTGTTTGAAGGTTCGCTGTCCCGCATTAACCCGAGTGGGCAAAAATGAAAAGAACAAAATAACGGGACCTTTTCTTTAAAATTGTCTCGATTAAAAAAAAGAAAATATCATAAAATTCTGGAGGCCTGAGCAGACCGTCTCTCCACTACGCAGGAGATCTCTGTCTGGCCGCCAGCTCGTCTCCTGGTAGCCAGCATAGTGAGCGTGATCGCTCCAGCTCCATTGGCCCTGCGACAGCCTGTCTAGGATGTACCCGCCTTCGCTCAGGAAACCCCGCTGCCCCAAAAGGGATACAGCAGGTTAAGAAAATGAAATTCAGGAGATCCACCATATTGGATGTGTTTTCTACCCGCTGTCGCTGTAAACGTCACGTGCCAAAAGTTGAGTCCCTGATTGGTTGACACGACACGGTGACCTCTCCAGAGTTTTATTTTTTTTCACTCTGGTCCGCTGCACTTGCCGCTCAAACTTTGCTCTTTCCAGACATTCGTGCCGCGCCGGCTGCTCAAATTGCCACAGGACATCAGAACGCGTCTATACCTTTGACCTAACATGAAACTGGCGCCCTGCGCCACGTGATTAGCAGTCAGTATGAATGCGCCTTTACCCTTATCTGAGCACTCGAAAAAGAGTTTTCCAAACCAATCAGATGAAGGGAAACTGCACTATTGCGCCAATGTCAACCTGGCTCCACAGATCTTTGCTTTATATTAGAATAACTGACTGCTTTGTAAACATCACATAAACACATCAAAATGTTTCCAGATGACTTATGGTGTAGAATCACCACACTCACCTCATTGGGTCTCGCGATACTACAGCATCACCCTGCTCTGAATACACTTTGCATTCATTTTTGGACATTTTAAAAAGGTTTTTCTTTTTTGTGATGGTTCAGTGTGTGAATATTGTGTCCAGTAACTGTATACCTGAACTACATTCGGTAAATGAATGTTGACGTTTGTATTAAAAAAAGCTGTTTATAGAATATTTGGACATTTAAAACGTGTTTTTCTTGCTCTTGTGTGCATGAACTACTGTTTTGATAGTTTAAACAATAAAAACATTGTTTGAAATACATATTTTGATCCTTTCATTTGTAATAGCCTTCCACTCTACTCTACTCATTTGCCACCCTTCCAGTCTTCTGGCACCCCCCGTATAAAATATAGCTCCGACACTACTCCGACACCCTCATGTCCTCCTTTCATGTCATCCATGTTGGAGCTCTCCTGGTAGCTCCAACATCTGCATCCTTTCATCAAGATTATAACTGTTCATTCTCTCAACATGTCCTATTTGTTCCTCTGATGCTACCTCCAGCTCTGTCGCTTTCTCAGAATCCAACACCATGGCTGCTCTCACCAAAGTCTTCTACATCTTTCATTTCATACTTGCTGACACTCTTTAGTCACACATAGCACCTGAAATCTTCCTGGACTCACTCCAACCAGCAAACTCTGCTGTTTTGGACTGCTGGCTTTAAGTCCTCCACCTTGTTTACCTCCATACTTCTTTATCTAAAACCACAGCTCATCTCTGTATCTTGTCGTAGACTTCCTCTAGCTCTACAAAAACACAGTGAAGCTTAGTCTGACCTTCTCTGTTCTTCTCCAGCAAAATCCTTAAATATTGTATAAAATCACCATAGTCTAGCTTCCGCTACTGTTTCCCATAACATTTGTTGTCACTCATCAGCTTTATAGCTTCCACAGTTCCGCACGTGTCCTTTTTCTTAAAAATGGAACCAGTTCACTTCTCTTCCATTCCTCAGACTTCTTTTCTTTCTCCATGATCTTGTTAAACCGTCCAGTGAACACTTCCATATTCACTTTCCACTGCATCTCCTTGTACTTCTGTTGTCTTCTCAGTGTCACACTTTTTTTTTAGCTAAGCTTTTTGTCTTAACAGACTCTTGAACACCATTTACTCCACCATCAAGTTTCCTTATCTGTTTCCTTCCAGATGACACACCAGGCATTTTTTCCCAGTCTCCCTGATCATTCTAGGAGCATATTAGAAAAATGATTAATACATATTTTAAGAAACAGCTTTCATCACTGTCTTGTTAATGCATGATAAAAAAAAAACAAAACAAAAAAAACAAAACATTGGGGACCTTTTACTTTTTTCTAACCACCCACAGCTTAAACAAGTAAGTAGGAGTCTTATTAAAACAGAAATACTACTGTTGGCTCTAATCTACTCTAACTAAACCCCCTATTTTATCAGTAGATGTCAATAGTTCCCCCATCCGTCCCTTCCCTCATGTAAAGAGTCTGGGTGTCAACCTTGACAACATTCTTTCCTTCTCTGCACATATTAAATTCAAATTAAATGTATTTCTAAGCACATTTCATGTCGAAAGAACAACTCAAGGTGTTGTACATAAAAACAAGCAAAAACATTAAAACATCATTCCCCACACATGCAAAATAAATGAGTAAAATAAAAAGATAAACCCCTCACAATAATAAAGCAAGTAAAATGGAGATGATTATAAGAGAAACTAAAACAAGCAATACCCTGAGGAGTAACCTGAACCTGTTGGATGGGGTGTCCAGGCATCCAAGCATCACAAGCACATCCTGCTCATCTCCATCACCTCCTGCTCCAGAGTCCCCAACCCCCAGGCTCACTGCGCCTGACTGGGCACACAAGGCCAGGCGGCTCAGAGGACAATAGTATTACTCGATCCGCCTACTTCCACCTCCAAAACATTAATCGTCTAAATAAGTGCACACCAAGCATGTTCAAAAAACACAAAATGTGGGCCTTTGGTATATTGTGTTCACACTGGTCTGTTGCTAGCCAATACTTGCGTATGTACTCAAAGTTGGAAGAGGCTTTGTGTGAAATGTTAAAGTTTTTTCTTTCACAGCTCCATTCGTAAATATGAAAGACTTGGTGACACAGAATTCTGGTGAGTTATAAAACCAAAAATATTATTACTCCTTAAGGATCCATTTTTAAACGCTTGGCACTTCTACATTTTGAATAGTATGCTACCCATATGTCTCTATCAAGTTGAATTGGTTTAAATTTAAATGCCCACTCAATGGTCATGCGTTTTGTATGTTGAGCCTGCAAACAGACTTGTGTAGCGACACAAGAGTTTTGACTGCAGAGGCTTGACATGTGCACATGAGCATGTTTACATAGACTTTTCAAAATGGAAACGGTTGCTCACCACTCAGTCTGCTTCTGTTCTAGTTCACAGTCTTGTCATCTCCTGAATGCTCCAACTCCATACAGTTTGGTCTCTGCCAGAAAATGCTCAACAAGCTTCAGCTGGTTAAAATCTCAACAACATTCATCACAACAAGAACTTTTTGCATCACAGTACATCTGTTCTGCACAAACTCTAATGGCTTCCAACTGCACATCACATTCAGAACATGAAAATTCTTTCTACCCACAAGGCCATTCACAAAGTCGCCCCTTCGTACCTCACTGATCTCTTCCACGTCTTCTTCTTCTAACCCTAACCCTAACTCAGATCGTCCTCATCCGTCCATCTAACTGTTCAGTCTGTGCAATTCACTAAAACCAGGAAAAGGACATTTAGTGTGATTTATTTCACTAAAACAATATTGTTTTTTTTTATATCAAACAAACCTAAAGCATCCATTTAAAATTTTCTGATTTTTATGAGCCTTTCATTGTTTTAAATTTGTCAAATTTTTTGTCTTAATTAGTCTGTACTAATTTCTTTTTCTATACACTGTTGGAAGTTTTAACTGAACTAACAAGAGCCCCCTACCGGCCCAGTGGAAGGATGCAGCTCTTTGACATTCTCTGTGACTTTGTAGGTTCAGGTCTACCTGGCCATCCTGGACCTGGCCTAACTCCACCAAAACCACATGCAACATCAACAATCACGTTCCGCTTCTGGACCACATAGGGGGCTCCTCTGCCTCATCTCTCACTTGGCTTTCCCAAGGCTGCTAACACTACTGAATCCCAGGACCCTAATAAGTGTATGCGATTGGCCGTGCCTCATCATGTGACGCTGCATTGCATTCTCTTTATCAAGCTGGCTACCAGAAATCTGACCTAGTTGTCCAAAATCTAACATTTTTCCATTTCTCCAGTAAAATAAAGCATCTATGCTAAGCAGTATCCTATTTGCAGAAAAAGTATATAGAAACAGACTGCATATAAATGTAATCTCTACTTTGAGTCCAATTACTGTTTCATAAACTGTTGAAGCAAGGAATGAGGAATACAGCCTTTCTGAAAAGCAAGGACATTGGGTTGCAACTTTTTGAATACTTGTGCATAGTGAGCAAATTTGCCTCCTATCTTTAACTCCAGCAAAGGTAGCAGCCACCACATTCCCACTTCGATCAGACATTTTGTACAATTAAATGCCTTGTGAAGCTGCCAATTCAGGCTAAATGGATTCCAAACATCTGCTCTCCCAGTTTGTTAAAAAGCTTTGCAATGCCAGCTGACTTGAGTTGTACATGGCAGAGGATTTGGGCATTTCATTAGCTTAAATCTGTGCTTGGATGGACACTCCAGTGTTTAGAAATGCTCAATAAATGATACAGAACTATTGGATTCTAACTTCCTCTGATATTATTGTTCTTTTACAATCTTTTGTGTTTGCAGGTTAGTCTTGATCCTAAAAATCAGCTGTGAAATAAACAACATTCTTTTTCTCCATCAGCTAGTTCCTTATTTCTGCTTTTTGTCTTACTACATACTACTTAAAATAGTGTTATGTTTTGATGTGTGGACCTTTTTTGTCACCATATACCTCAATTTCAGCATCATGAACAATAAACTAAACCTAAAGAAAGTTAAAAAAAAGAAATGTTACAATCTCTTACTACAGGTGGGGGACATTAAAAGAGCAACAGTTATCAGTCAATTATTTGTTTTATTTACTTCTTTGTTTGGACATTTTTAGTAGCATTTGTGTTTTTACAGGTCAGTTCTAAGACATGAGCCATGAGATTAACAATGAATATGAACTAGCAACATTATTAGTGTTTCAAAAGGTGCAAAGGGGAAGCTGAAGCTTTTTTTTTATTATCTTTCCTTCTAAAAAACAGTCAGTATTTTTTTTCCTTTCATTTTCCCCCCATTATCATGTGACTTGAGCTGATTCTGAGCCAGTTGTGTGTTTGCTTGAAGTCCTTTGATCTAAAAGATCGTGTTTCATTGGTTTGTTTTGAACAGTAAACCAAATCCTTGATCCCATGCATCCAGGTATTTGTGAGGATAATGGAATACATGCAATTATGACGTATGGATGATTCTGTCATTTGGTCTGTCACCCTTATACCACCCTCCAGTCATAAGTAAGATCCAAATACTTATCCCTAACTGAAAATGGGCACATGAGGACGCACAGGGAGAGCAGGTGATACGCATGTGCCCATAGATACCCGTAGAATGTCCACACAAACTACACTCCAAACTGTTTTCAACATTCAGGCTGCATGCAAGAAACACACACTTAACACGTAAACAGGAATTATGGGCTCTTTGAGGATTTGGGGGTATTAAAAACAATGTAAAAATCTGTACAGCATGTCTGCATCTCACCTACTTCACCCTTAATTACATTTGAGTTTTGTTTGACTTTTCACTACAACCTATTGCTTGGAACAAGACTGTAGAAAAAAGTGGGGCCCCCCTCACGAGCATAAGCATTGCCCCCCCATTGTTGAAGTTTTAGAGAAACCCAGCGTACAATTCAATTGAATTCAAAGAAACTTTCTAATAGAACATATCTTCAGAACATTGAGTAATTTGAACATTAACAAGGACACAAATAATTCAAATATAATACTTTTTTTCATGAGTTACTGTTTATGCCCATCTAAAATTAGTATTGAAAGTACTTAACTTTTTTCTCCTACAAGTAAATCTTCCACAGTAAGTAAAAAATAAGTATTTTGTGTATGTTTAAGGAGTAGAGCACTTACTCACCAGAAAATATACATTTTACTGCTACTTTTAAATGACAGCAGGTTGTTTATGATTAAAAAAAGACGTCACAAACTGGTAGATGGCTGGTTCCATGTGCAGCAGGTTTTATTCACTCAGGCAGGCAGACAGGAGCAAAGCTCAGCTAAAAGTCCACAAAGCTAAATCAGGTACACAGACCAGGCAAAGATCGGGGCAGGCAGCAAAGAGGGCGGAGTCAAATACAAAGCAGGATCAGATAAACAGGTGATCAGATCAGGATAAACCGCTCAGTATGCAGGCTGAACAGTTCAAGCCATACTTCACACCAAGCCACCCTCTGTGTGCTCCTTGTGTGTCCTGTGGATGAGCAGTGTCATGAGCATCAGGTGTGCAGTATCTGGGATCTGTGCGCTCGGGAAGCTGGGAGATGTAGTGTCAGTATTCAGGAGATGGCTCCCGCCGGTGACCAGGGAGGAAGACAGAGCTCAGCCTCCTAAGAAAAGGATTTACATTTAAAAGTTTATCTGTAAAAGCAGATTAATCGTATTGTAAATTGTAAACTGTTTTTTTAAAAACTTTTTCACTTTATTTATTGGGTCATGGCTTCCTTTTTCTCACTGTTTGCTCCATCAAAACTTAATGTAAAAAACTGGCTCATTTGTTCTGCTGTTTTATGGCTGAATGAGCAAACAGCACAATCTAAACTCTAAAACTAATCTTTGAATATGATTATGCAAAACAAGTGGAATAAAGATGAGCACAAAAAAGGAGGTCTCAAGAGCCTTCATCAGTTTTTGGGGTAAATGTATGACTTGCACAGTGATTTAGAAACAAATACTTTCTCTGAAAGGCAAAGCTGGGTGCTGGTTCTAGTGTTTTTCTTTAGTAGGATCTACAGAAAATCCTCAACAAATCAGCAGAAAGGAAATGCTTGGCCTGTAGTCTTAAGGATAGCAATGACAGGCAAGTTTTTCAAAAGAAGACAGTATTCTTTCTTAGAAACTGGCTAATAAACATCACTTCATTGCTTTGTTTCCTTTATATTTTTACAAAAAAGATAGCAGATAACATGGCCTACTGAACATCCTTTACTCTGTTACAGTAAGTATATGCTTCTAAATTTTAGATGTAAGCGCTGCTTTTCAACAGTTAGGAATTTTGAGTTTTGTTTGTGTTCAGGTTTCCATGAAAACACAGCTAAGAGAGAATTCCCCTCAAGGTTCAAATGCCACCTTGGAGAGTTGCTATCAGTCAGATTAAGCCTGAAAGTGCTCTCATTATTTCACTTTGGATGTTAAAATAATATTTGGTAACAACCAACATTATCAACACAAAGGTTATCATTTAACGAGAGCATTTTAAAAAAATAAATCAGAAAAACATTTTTTGTGTAACTTAGTTAAAAGGGGTTATTCATAAAGTCAAAGAGAGTTTTTGCAATAAAACAAAATGTTAATTTTTTATCTTTTATGTTGTATTTATATATATATATATATATATATATATATATAAAAACTGTAAACAATGCGCACAGTGTAAACTTTATTGTAAAAAAAGGCTAACGTTATTTTTTCTCTAAAAATGAACCAAACAGGACACATGACTCTGTTCCTTGTTTGTAACAGATCTTGTGCTGATGTGAGATGCCTTGAATGTGTGATTGCCTCTTAACTTTAACTTTAAAGGCCTTTTGGTGTCATATTTGTTTGGTTTTAGGATCAGTTTAGGATTTACCTGTTGCCTGATTGTAGCAAAATAATGGGTGTGAAATTCTTCTTAGCTCTATGTTAGTGTCTTATTATGTTGGCATCAGAGGCAAAGTTTAAACTAAAACAACTCTATGCAAAAACTCTGACAAACCTTTGCAGGACCTGGTAGCTTTCTAACTTGTCAGGAAAAGAGGCGAAATCTTTCATTTTGCACTCCGTTCCACACACGTGCACTTTTCTTCCTTCTATCTTAGTGTACTTGTTTTTCCTTGCTTTCAGTGTCATTATTGTTCTTACTGTTGTTTTCTGTTGATCTTGTACATGTGCACTGGATATATTGCTTGAACTTGTAATGTGTAGGCTAGAAAAAGAAAAATCAGCGCTTTGACTTAATATGTATATATATATATATGAAACACATTTTTCTCTAAAGAATGTATATGTAAATATGTTTTTGTGCTGTCAGCAACAAAATAAATCTTTCTACAAGAAGATAAGGTAAAGATACTTTTTGATACCAACCTGGAATATTTAACTCCTGCAGCAACAATACGCAGACTTTAGTTTGTACAAAAAAACAGTGAACAATATACATAACAGAAGTTTTATTTTGGATAGATCTTCCCTTACATCAAAATGTAATTAGTCCTGCTCTTTATGACAGTCCATTCATCTTCAGAACCTATACTGAATCCCTTTCAGGGTCATGGGGTTGCTGGAGCCTATCCTAGCTACTGTTGGGTGAAGGCCAGGTACACCCTGAACAGGCCATCAGTATGTTGCTGGAACGCACACTCTCACACACACACACGCCCAGAGGAAATTTAGAGACACCACCTAAGATGCATGTTTTTGGGCTGTGAGAGGAAGCCGAGGGGGCTCAGAGAAAACCCACACAGGCACAAGGGGAACATGCACATTTCACACAGAAAGAACCCAGCCAAGATTCAAATCGGAGCCTTGTCACTGTGAGGTAAGAGTACCAACCACTTTCTCAACATGCAGCCCTCTCTATGAAAGTCTGTTTACCATTTCAGAAAAAAAAAGCAACATGCTGTCTGTCCTAAAAAAGACAAGTGCTCTTCAGAGCATTTCTGCTTGCTCTCTGGTCATGGTCATGCATCGGAATCCTGACTGGAAGACTCACTGTATTCTTTAGCATTTTAAAAGGTACAAGTATAGCCCTTCAGTTCACTGGAATGTCCATTTAAGACCGAGATATGTTTCCAAGCCTTGCACATTGTGTCTCATTAGCATACAGAAAGAAATACATATATTTCTCCAATTTATAGACTCTCTGCCTGCGGAGTGAGACCGGGAAAAGTTACCTGACAGGCAAAATGAATAGTACAACAGCCCCACAATAATTATGTGAAATATATAGATATTTATGTGGGTGCACGATTTGTGCATGTGTGTTTAAACAACAAAAATGTATTGTTGAACAGAAAAATTGCACTGATTTGTATGAAACAACAAAACACCTAAAACAGCTTACAAGTAAGAACAAATGGTGGTTTGTATCAACATTTAAAATATCAATAGGTGACACAAAGCAGTAACAGAGAATTAGTCTACAAGACTTGTGAGTTGTCTGGTCTAATGTGTGCCACTGTTCTAGGGCTAGTTGTGTTGCAAGACATTGACACATTGACGACGTCACAGCAGTCACATGGCACACGATGCCTACAAAGACACAAGGCTTGCACTGAGAGCAATGTAAGAGGCGTTTTCAGCCAAGTTCAAATAAAACTTTATGCAAGAAAACAGATGGACTCTTGTTTTCTTTTTCATTTTTGAGAACAAGACAATAGTTACAGACTAAAAATGAGATTAAAGTGAATAAAAAAATAACTCGCTAATTTGTCTGTAATTATTCGGGATTAACGCCATCATTTAAGACCAATACTTTCATATCAGTTTCCCTTAGCAATCAGCCTTCTATGCCCTCTGTTTTAGACACATGACCTACTTAGTTTAAGATGGGCGTCATGTTAATGTCTTCTTATCACAGTCCAAAGTGCTGATTTTCATGCATTTGGTTGGTTTTAAAATGTAAACGCTTGGATGGATGGATTGTCTTCTTTTGCAATTGTATTTACATTTTGGGGGTATTTAATGAATAAGAAAGCAGTACATGAATCACAAGTAGGACTGGGCTATAGTGAATTTTTTTCACTGTATTGTTTTTTTTCACATCTGGCGATAATAATATATCACGAAATAAACCAAAGAACTATATCTGTCAAATTTCAACGCTATGTAGCTCATTAGAGAAATGTGCAATCATCAGCAGGTTGTTTAGATTTAAAGATTTATTCCCTATCAGAATTTAAGCATAACAGATGCACTTAAGGAACATGATGCAACATTTTTATTTTTCCACCAGAAAACAAAAAAAAAAAAAAAAAAAAAAAAAAGCATAAATATTACAAACTAAACTGAACATTAAAGAAAAAGCTTTCCAGTTTCAAAAGAGAACAGGAATAAAACAGAACACTAAACTGCTGGATCGGTTCCATTTAAAAACAAAGTATTAATTCTACAAATACATTTTAATGTTTTCAAGTTTTACAGAACAAACATCAAATTGACAAACATTTTTGTCAACATTCTTTGACAAAACTAGGAACCAAAAGGAAATTCTCTGAATTAATTCTAGCAGTTAGAACTGTTGCTGCTGCAGAGGTCTTACCTCTCTTGTTTGGGTCTTATAGGAGCCAGGCCACTATTAGGGACCGACATCTATTACAACTAGCACTTGTTAGACCGGCTTTTATTGGAGACCACTGTCTATTAGAGACCGGCCATTATTGGAAGATATACGGTTGTTGCATCTTTGGTTTAAAAAAAAAAGACAAACTGATGGACAGTATTATATGTTACTTCTAAAAAAGTAATTGATTGCTTTACTTAGTTACTGGATCAAAATTGTAATTACATTACTTTACTCATAACAAATTTGAAAAAGTGTTTCACTACTTGTTACTTTACTTTACTTTTTCCACTCATATACAAATTCTCAAGGAAAAAACGGATTTGCACAAAAAAAGATCCTCTTGTCTTTCATTTAAAAGAGCTCCTTTGAAAAGTAGATGTTTAATTTCAATATGACTTATCTGGTTAAATAAAAGGTAAATAAATACAAATAAAATAATTATACATTTTTAAAGCAAAAACCTTGTCCAAGGTATGAACATGACAGACATAACCTGGTTTCATATGAATTCAGACAACAGTGTGAAAAATGACACAAAAATAAGTTACAACACATGTGGTCTATGCTACTGCTCAAAGTCAGATGTGGAAAATACTGTTACGTCTTTATTCATCTCTATATTCATCTCTATATTAATGTATATAAAATCTGAAACTAAGCCAAAGAAAACAGAAGGAACTATTAAATGCCTCCATGTTCATTCTGGCAGATTTTATGTGGTCCATTACAACAGTGTTTCTGAAAGAGTGGGGATCATGCAGTCATGAGTTGATGTCAGTTAAACATCAGTTTGCTGGAATGGAAGACACCATCAGCTATTTAAGCCTAAATAATCAGTCACTGAAAAGGAAAAACCCTCCGTCTCTGACTGGTGCATTCACTGAGCTACGGACATCCGAGGAAAAACAAACCAGTTTATCAGGGAGATTGTCAAACACCAGAAGAACTGATCAATTATAACTGATTGTTTTAATTGTGTCGACATTTTTTCTTTATTTTGCTGCGGATTGTATAAAAAAATAAAAATTAAATAAAATAATGTAGCGGACTGAACTGGGGTGTCTGAGGCGCTGTTGGGGGCGGGGGCTTCAGAGATGAACTGTTTATTTCTTGAAAATGTTTTTATTTTTAAAGGACAAGTGTAATAAAAACCCATATTCAGACTTTTTTACATTAATTAGCCGGCGCATCTGTTTTAGAAAGCTGGAAAATGTCAAGTTTTACCAGATATTATTCACCCTCTAAGTTCAGAGCGGCTGATCAGAAAACTCTGATGACCCAGCATTCCAGTAGCATTTAAACGCATCACTTACGCACGAATCTGGGAGACGTGAAAAGAGTCTCAAATCAGATTCGTGTGTAAAGGCGGTTTTGTGTGTGCGTAACAAGTGATTCATGCATATTGTTTAAAGATTTGTGCGTATAGTTAGTTTCAAGCTGTCGTAATTTGAAGTTGTGCATGTGTAAATTGTACTTTGTATTTTTTTATATTTTGCAATTTTTGAACTCATGCACAAAATGTTTTTTATGAGTTACAAATCAAGAATTACGCACGCGCAAATCCAAAGTTATGCACAAATCAAGAATTATGCACGCACGAATCTAAAGTTATGCACAAA
>BSAI01000015.1:25296828-25310652 GCA_036245035.1 Adrianichthys oophorus
AGAATTACGCACGCACAAATCCAAAGTTACGCACAAATCAAGAATTATGCATGCACAAACCTAAAGTTACGCACAAATCAAGGATTACGCATGCACAGATCTAAAGTTGTGCACAAATCAAAATTATGCACGCACAAATCGGACTGATACTAATTTCTCTCCATACGACACTGCTGATGGATTACAACAGACTGAGAAGAACGGACAAGTAAAATTGCATTCTCGATCAGTCTGATTCATGAAATGGAATAATAAAAAACCCACCAACATTAGCCTGTTTTCACATAAGATCCACAATATTCCTTCTCCCCATCTCTGACAAGTTAAAATAGCTGCAGTGGTAATTCTATCCACCCAATTCTAAAAAAACAAAATAGATGCTTAATGAAGGGCTGCACGGTGGCGCAGTGGTTAGCGCTCCTGCCTCACAGCAAGAAGGTTCCTGGTTCAAGTCCTGGCTGGGGGACCTTTCTGTGTGGAGTTTGCATGTTCTCCCCGTGCATGCGTGGGTTTTCTCTGGCGACCAGTCCAGGGGTGTACCCGGTCTTTGCCCATGAATAGCCGGGTTAGGCTCTGGCAACCCCGTGACCCTGAAAGGGATAGAGCAGATGAGGAAATTAATGAATGAATGATGCTTAATGAATCATTTTGTAATCAAAAAAAGTGGACATTTTTTAGATAATACTAAGAGCAAATACAACACAGTTGAATTTGCCAATGAGTGTTTCTAAAAGTGGACAGAAAATATAATTTGATATACTCCACTGCTCCACTTCATGTGGTGTATTGATTGCATTAAATAAAAAGTATAGCAAATCATTGTTGACCTTTCGCTTCCAGACATTACTGTAATGTTTCATGACAGGCGGCTGGCTTTTGAAGCTTCTAATGACTGCAATCATGATGGTTAAAGTTTCACACACCTTGGTGTGTGAAACTTGTTCTCCGCATTTGACCTATCCCCTGGGGGAGCAGTGAGCTGCAGTCACAGCCACACTTTGGAACTATTTGGTGATTCAAACACCCCCCCCAATCCAACCCCTTAATGCTGACAGTCAAGCAGGGAGGCATTGGGTCATATTTTTAGAGTCTTTGGTATGACTCGGCCTTGATTTGAACTTATGACCTCTCAGGGCGGACACCCCTCAACAACGGTACTGAGCTGGTTAGTTTGATTCTATCAGATTTTGCACATTTTTAAAAATATTTTACAGTTGAAAACCTGTTGATTTTTTTCCCAATTTTTTTGGAATAAAAAATAAATACTCGAGTAACTTTGCTGATTCAACTTTAGATCCTGTGAAAGGGGCTGTCATGGTGTCTAAAAAATAGAACTGGAGTTGATTGCTTGGGTTGTGGCACCTCACTTTTCAGAACCATCTGAAATACCTTGTGTCACATTCAGTGAGATAATTCTGACTGATTGCAGTAGAAGTAGCCTTGTCGCTGTGGGTCCATGCTACTGTGGTATCAGTGGGGTTGGCGCTTGATGGACCTCCCTAAATGAACAAGAATACAGGCATTTTATGCCTCCCAGGGAGAAGGCGAGGCGAGAATAGAAGAGCTGGAAGATGAAGAAACCACAGATTGCTTCTTGCTGACCTTTTACATAGACTGACAAAGAGAGGAGATGAGGTTTGATGAGGGCTGAGTTCTGAAAAAGGTGACATATCCTCGTTCTCCAACCTTCTGTTTCACTCAAACTGCCAGCAGACACATTGCCAAAGACTGGAATAGTCTCAATGGGTTTATAATGCAGCTCGACTGGCAGAATGTCAGCTTTAGAAGAACTCAAGAGATGCAAAACTATCTCAGTAATTTAGCTAACTGAGATATTTGGGTCATGTTTATCTAAATTATTTAATAATTGGTAGGAAGGCTTAAGATACACAAGCAGGGAAATAAAAAAAGAAAAGAAAACTTGCCCAAACTAAAAGTTTGGGCAAGTTTTCTTTTTTTTGGGGGGGTAGCTGCAACCAAGTCAAACTGGAGCACAGCTATGTCAATAAATACTGACTGAATTATTAAAAGGAAGATGGGGTAGTTTGACGAAAGCCAGGGTTATAAGAAGTTGTATAAAATAAAAGATGTCTGTTGACATGCACACTTCCTGAAAAGCAGCATATTCCGATATTCTGGAAAAGGTCAAACGTTAATACTTGTTGCAGCAAAAGGAACTTTATTTAAATGATTTCTCCTAATGTTTGTTTTATTGTGCTCTAGGGAATGTTCTCAATGATGAGTTCAAAGATGAATAGATTTCTATACAAAGCTCTCATATCAACCAGAAAAATGACCACTGAGTTCTGAATCTAAAGTTACTGAGCAGAGAGACAACATTGTTACTGTCAACTGTCAGCTGATGAGGTCAAAACATTGTTGTCACAAACGGGCAGACAGTGGGTTCTACTTGCTGCAGGTTTTTTGAAGAGCTTTGCTCCTGTCGGCTGTCTGCTGATGGTTCTTAAAAAAACCACTACATGTCGGTTAATGAAGACCACATCCCTTTCTTTATGTACTTTCTTCTTTTCTCTGTACTTTTGTCATTTGTCTTTCATTACCTACATCTCTAGAACAAGCATATAACAATGTATATAAAAATGTTTATTTTTAATAAACATCTGAAGTTTTCATTGGTTCCTCAAATTTCAATGTTTATATATAATACTAAGGGTGTTACGATTAAGTGATTAATCAATGAATACATTTATTTTCTTACAATCCAATCAGATCAATGTCTCTGAGGCAGAATTTCTTTAAATCAACCTATATTATCAATTATTTCATAATGAGATAAATCGATAGTCAAAATTGAAAAATACAATTCGATTGAGGCACAGTAAGTTTATTTTACTATGAAGTAAACACAACTAAGTGCGTAACGGCAGACAACACACATGATAGCTGCAAAAAAATGATCAACCACCATTCCAGTCCAAAGTGTAGCAACGACGTGACCGTACAGTGTGGTAGAATGTTCTCATAATGTTCCCTTTGGATTATTTTAATGTGGAAAAACAACAGTGGGCTGAACTTGATCAAACTAAAATGTAAATGGTTTGACATTAATTGTTGTTTACCTGTACTCACAAAGACACATATTTAATTTACACTTGATTATCTTGCAAGAAATACAAGGAATCTGGAAAACTTGACCTGTACTGTTCAGTACCAGGTATTGATCTCTGAGTCCCACTGGTTGAAGGCTAAAGATGTTCTGGATCCATTTTAGGTCAGTAAATTGAATCGAATTGGATCTATCATAATGAACCTATAATGACTTTGAATCGAATCAACAACCACAAATTATGATACAAAACAAATTGCTATACCCTTATACAATATTTTTCTGAGGAAATATCCTGTCCTAACTATTTGCAGCTAAAAGTATCAGTAAAGTGTTAAAGTAACTAAGTTTTAACTTTGAGATTCCTGAAATATAACATCGATATATCTACATCTTTAGTTTAATAATTATAGTTTAAGAGTCAAAATGCCAGCTGATGTGTTTAAGAAACTTGCCAAAAAATGAGTGATAGTACAAAAATTTTTAGCAGTCAATGAATATCAGTTTATTGAAAGGTTCAACGATTTTCCCACTCATTTTCAAATACCACAGACTGTTAAATATGTCATAAAGCCAAAAAGTTCACATTGGCAAAAAGTATAGGCAACCCATATCTCTTGAAGCAGCTGAATGTTTCATTATTGGAAATTTTAAAATGCTGTGACATCAAATCTGAATGTGGTGTGGGTGACCCACAGAAAATATCAAATGTCCAGGCTTTTTTTTTTTCATAGCTCCATCATAAAATCTGACAGACGTGGTGTCATGTTCTTCCAGTCGGTAAAACACTGCAATTAATAATTTCACCTTCATAATTAATCTTTAACCGGTCTGCACTTCTGTGTTTTAATAAAAACGCTGGCCACACATCACTACCTAATCCGAGTCTCTGCTTGGTTCAACTGTCTTAACTTTTAGTCTGCATTCAAATGAAGTACGAACAGATTGAAAACACACTTAACAACTTGTGTAGCGTCCCATGACAGTGAGAGTGTTTAACACGGAAGCCTGAAACGCGCATATGCACCAGTTTACATTGATTTTTCATTAGAAGTGGTTGCTCGAACGCACGTTTCTGAGCCTGATGGGGACTTAGCATGAGTAAGGGTAAAGTCGGTGAGACACCAACATGTTCTCACTCTCAAATTGTCAGATATTGACGCATAGGTGAGGAGCCCTCCGCGTCACTCTTTGGGTGCTCCCAACTCCTTGTTTTTTATGAGCCAGTTGTTCGTTTTTTGATGCGCCAGCTCTTCCGATTTAATCAGAGGTCCAGTTGTTTTGTCCAGATATTTGGCTTAAAGATGCTCCAAAGGTTCTTAATAGGGTTGAGGTCAGGGCAGGATGGGGGCTACAGCATCAGTTTATCTCCTTTTATACCCATAGCAGCCAATGATGCAGAGGAATTCATGCAGCATAAGATGGTAGATTGTCATGCATGACAATTATTTCTTCATGGAAACCGAAAAGCACAGTTCTTCCTTTTGTACCACAGAAGAAAGTGATCAGTCAGAAACTTCACATCCTTTTCAGAGGTCATTTTCACATCTTCAGGGACCCTAAAGGGGCCGACCAACTTTCTTCCCATGATTCTGGCCAAAAATATTACTTTAAATTATCACTGGTGTCTGAGATTGATTTCAGTGATTCAAAGATCCCTGAGACACAATACCAGCCATGAGTTTACTTGATTTTTTTTTTTTTATTTCCTGATACTTGCATAATAATTTAGAATGCACAGTTGTTTGTGCGGGCATCCTATAGGCATTTGTGTATAACTTGCATACTCCATGCTTGTAGCATTTGCACACAGTCAGTAAGGAGCCAATGTACACTCCTTACTAACAACTGGCGTGTTGCTTCAAAAAACACAGAATGACAGCTTTAAAATCCATACGACATATCTGCATACTTACTTTACACTTACTTAACCTTAAGTATTGACACCCCCAGGATAACCCTAGAAAAAAGGTGCATGAACATTTTCACCCTACGGGCTAACCAAGCTGCCCTTGACCTTCATATTTGATGCTGGCCACCTAGATGCCCCGTACAGATTTGCCCATTTTTAACCCACAGACAGCCCGTTTCTACCTGTAAGAGCAGCTGTGATTACTTTTGCATAATAAAAACAAAGTGTCATCATCAGCTGCTAAAGAGTGTGTATATGTCAATGTGTTGTTCTTTTTTGAAACATCTCATGAAAAACTTTTCCATGAGGTGAAAGTGAACAAGTTGGTAGACCTATGCTTAATTCATTTCATGCATCTCAGTCGGTCATTTTTGGCAGTTTGAAATGAGCACAGAAAAGTCTGATCAATGTGGGCATGCCACCTTAACCTTTTTTTTTTTAACTATAGGTTATGTAAGAGATGGTAAAAACAGTTAATATAAGTGTCTTGGATCCCGGATGACTAATTCAAGCTTCAGTTATTACCCCTGAGTAGAATCAAATAGCTTAATATAGAAATAATCTGAATATAATGGTCGAAGATCATTAACTACACCAAGTGAAGTACCAAACTGTTAACCAGCAGCAGCTAAATTAATTGAGTTAAGAGAAAAGCATTGTTTTCGTCAAAGATTCACATGTTTCTGAAGAACAGAGTCCAAATAATCATTTGGCTTAAGTGAGGTGGCATAAGTGGGAATTTCGATTCATTCAGGATTGCAGAGCTTGTGGTTGACACATATCCAGCCAGTCTGTCGGCCTATAATAATAAGTTAACCTAGTTTTAGTTTCTTAACTATTAATGTAGCACATTACAGTAGTAAACTTACAGCAATGATTTAAGTTGCAACTGTGTTACCCACATATCCACCATGAATTCACACCCAGATAGAAGCACTATAGTCAATTCTAAATAAGGAAAAGTAAAAGGTTTTAGCTTGATGTTGTAGTTTTTCACAATTCAAAAACATTAATTTGAGAATCTGTCATTCCAGTTTTCTGATGAGCTCTTGACTGATGTGCCTTTTTTTATTTCTCTTTGACAGGGCCCCAGTTAAGCAGAATTAACTACTTTGGTAATATAACCAAGAATATGATGTCAGGTCTTAAAAGTTTCAGTTAGTTAGTTAGTTTTATTTTTCGCCACATGAATTTTTCTTAGAATAACTTTGATCCTACTACTGATTTACAAAACAAAAAATAGTTTAAGTTTAACTCTGGTGCCGTACCAGAGTCTGCTCGGCCAAGCGCAGCCTAAAATCAGACATCACGGGTCAACGCATCCACTGAAGATTGTGCAAAATTAGGGCAATTTCATTTTGGGATAGTGGGGTCAGTGCCTTTTGCAATTATAATTATAACCACTCACGAATTCAAATTTGACCTCAGACCATAGTTACTTTAAGAAAATAGCAGTCTAGAAAAATATTAAGCTCACTAAATGTAAAAAGAAATATATAAATCTTAGATGGCCACTTAAAAAAAAAGAAAAAGTTGAAAAATGTCCCATCAGATTTTACAGTTTCTGTTTACAGTTCGGATATTTGAAGCTCTTTCTCGACTATAAACAGGGCGACCCCTGAGTGCTTATGTAACTATGGGAAATATTAGAAGACAAGTCTGTAAATGCCACATAATACTTTGGGAATCAACACGCTCTCTCCCTTCAGCTACCCTTACCCTGCCTAAAATGATAACAAGTAACTTCTTGGGCTCTTAGGAAAAAACATTTGTTAATTCAAGGGAGTTTCCTCAACAAGTACAATACACAGATGAATGTTACTTACTTACAACTTCTCACAAAGAACTAACACTAATAAATGGTAAATGAGATATATCTATACAGCACTTTTCTACCTTGAATTAAGACCCAAAGTACTTAACAGTCAAACTCCCATTCACCCATGTACACAGATATTTACACACAGATGCGGCTCTGCTGCCTAAGGCTATGTACACACCGGGCATGTGATGCACGTTCAAGAACATGCTAAACCTGGGTTCTTGAACGTGCATATAGCCCATGGTTTTCTTGCTGGACAAGTAGGGAGGGGCTTCTTCTTATTTTTCCACTGTTTACTGGCATGTGACCACCATCTACAGTTGGAAAAGGTTTGGTGCAAAATGGCAATGTGGTGTAAATCTCACAAATCTTGCGCTATCCTTTTTCTTTCACAGCTCTACTAGATTATACACAATAATTCATGTTATATAATCCTGATAGTACATAAACTGGATTTTTTTTCTTTTTACTTATTTTGTCCAAACATGGAGAACCGTGAGTAAAAACAGAAAAAAGCTGAAGGCCTCTTGTGTTGGACAGATTTTATGATTACAAAAAAAGGGTTTATATATACTCTGACACACAAGGTGTATATTTGTATAAACCCATGTTGTATTTGAGGCTAAACTTTATTTATATGCTTATGTTTATTTTTTTTTTTTTGTTGGGCTGGATGGAAAAGAAGAAGAGAGAGTGACTCACATCATGAAACAGACTCAGGTCTTTAAGCTTCATGATTTTATGCACTTTTTCCACGGTCTGACACATAATCCTGTGGGAAGTTACACCGCTAAACACGATCTTTAGCTGTTATTTTTGTTATAACCGAGAGACTATATGAGTCACGTTGGCATGAGGAAGTGACAACGTATTCCAAACTTTTTTTTTAAGAGCAATTAGACTAAGTTGAAGAACAATCGTGGTACAGCCATTCTTATTAAAGTGTATTTAACAGGAATCAAATAAACACAAAGAAAACATATTTTGTGATCTTTAACATTGCCAACTACACAGTGTGAAACCTGGTGCCATTTGGATGAAGAGATCTGATATCCTGGCAATGGTAAATGTTTTTTTTTTATTTTATTTTTATTTTTTTTATAACAGTTAGGTGAAATGGAGTGATTTCTCACCGCACACCTGACAGTCTCTCACGGCACACTAGTGTGCCACGGCATACTGGTTGAAGAACACTGCACTAGAGGATTAAAATTCACAATAAACAGATATTTAATGCATTGCTGTTACTTCTACGTTTAAAGTATAAATGTGCAGTAACGAAATCAAATGTGTTACAAATCTACATGAACTTAACTACCAAAGATTCTCTTTGCTACCGCGACAGATATACAGTTTTGACACAACATTTAGATCCTTGTTTTGAGATTAGTCAAAACACATTGATATACGTCAGTTATGCCTATGCTTGGATCTAAAAAGGCATTGCTATTGGTCCATTGCTATGTGCTCAATATTTAGTTAAAGCTAAAGAAGCATAACACCAAGAACGCCTAAGATTAATGCCAGATAAGCGTTTTAATCCCCAACATCAAAGGCACTAGCCAGAGAAGAAGCAGGTCTTGGCTCACATCAAGGCTCCATCATGCAAATAATGGAAGTAATTTGGATAACATCTAAATGCTGGAATCAAACAGTGAAGGACTACTCTCTTCTTCCCTCATCTCACTAAAGATTCTTCTTCTTTTTAAACAAAAACAAAGCATTTTTGAATAACATATGAATCATTGCAAATATTTTTCGGTTTAAAAATGAAATATTCTCTATATGAATATGCTGGTAAAAACTGAACAGCTCTCAGAAGATGATATTTGCATCGTTTTTCTCCCAGATGAGTGTAGGAAGATGGATGGATTATTATATTGACGGAACTTATTTTGAATAGCAAATAGCATTTACAGAATACACACTTGTTTACTAGAGCTCTGTTAACTGAGATCTGTTAACACACTTTTAAATGTTCAAAAGATTGGCTGTCCAGTTATCCTGTTTTTGCTGCTTCAAACTTTTAAAGTGGGCACCAGTGATGTTAGTGCAGAACATATGCTATTACAAGAGAGCAGGAGTTTAAACCATCCAGTGTTACCTCTCAAAGAGATACAACCAAGAACAACAAACATACTCACCATTGATTGGAGACCCTGACGTTTATGTTGAATCCACATCATGTGGTTCAAGTTTTAACCGACTGCAGTCTCTTGGTTTTTCTGGAGCGTATGTATATCAACGACCAACGAGTTATGAGGTGACCTCTTATTGCATGGAGCTACAATCTTATCATTAAACAGAAGAGAGGCTGTAAAAATGCTAGAGCTGCTACTTTGTCTAGAGCATGGAGGGGCAACTCCAGGCCTCGAGGGCCGCAGTGTGTGCAGGATTTCCAGATATCCAAGCCTTACTCATGACTGATTACCTGCTTCAGGTGTGTCCAGCCAATTAGAACATGCCAGATCATGGTATGTTGGAAAACATGCAGGAATGCGGCCCTCGAGGCCTGGAGTTGCCCATCCCTGGTCTAGAGTGTAATATGTAAATACACAAACATTTGTTTGTTTTGTGAATGGGGGTGCAACCTCCGACTTTGTTTTGCTCAGTTGGACACACCCTTGACTTGCTGATGGTGGTGCGATTGATGAATAGGGACCAGATAAAGGAGGAGTTAGACCAGCATAACAGCCCCAGACTGATGTCTAACAGTGGTGACGTCAGGCTGGGCTAATGGGCTTCTTGTGAAACTGTCATCAATGTTGGAACTTGTAGGAATGATCTGCCATATTCATTTAAGTCTTTCTCCACCTACATCACAAATACAAGCTTTTTCCTACTGTATTTTTGTCTATTCCTGATTTACAAAGATTTGAATAAAGAAATATCAAGAAATTGAACATTTTGCTTAATTTTCTTTATATACCATCTTGGTAAAAAATGCTAGAACATGTTAAAACACTAAAAAGACAATGTTCATCAGAGTAGGTCTTTAATTTTATTTGTCACACTCACAGAAAAATGAAAACAGGAACATTTTTGCTTTTGCAGTACAGAGAAAAAACGTCAGAATATTATCATATCACATGCTCTGAAACTGGAATATGTCATATTGAATTGCTGTCATGTGTCGCTTCACTCATCAAATTTCACGTTGTTCGACCCAATAAAAGTCAGATTCTTCCTTCCAGATGAGAGTAGGCATGAAAGACAGTACCATTTTCCTGTTGACCAGCATTCACTACATGAAAATAGCTCTGGGTGGATTTTAATCACCTGCTCAGAAAAATCCATGTCATGATATGAAATGTTACATGAGGAGGAGCAGGTCTAACAGTTGTAGGATCTGACCTGTAATTGGCTGCAGTCTAGAGTTTTGACTTAAGTGTTTGGGACTCCAGCTGAATCTTTTGCTCTCAGTCTGATTACATATCATTACTACCTTGTGCTCATATCAACTGTGGAGTTGAGATGTTGAGATGCATGTTAGAAAAATGTGGGAGGATCTTGAGTGATGCTGTGAGTTCTCCAATCGTCATAACAGTGGAAACGTTTTTGCCTTTTTTTTTTGCAGTTTGGCTTAGTGCTGTAGTCAACTAAAACTTTCCAGACAAAGTCACTTTTAAAACAACTGTTCATTAACCTCAAAGATGTAAAATCATGTTTTCAGTTTTTTTTATGGCTGTAATATTAATCTCAAAGCTGATGTTGTCAGGGGTGGCGGGGTTATGACTCTTGGCTTTTTGTTCTGCAGCTTGTAAGACTGCAGTCCATGTTTTGACAAGGCTCCTAAATATTTTTCTTTAACTGCAGCTCCTCACACTCTTTTTAAATATTTTCAGGGGAAAAAAACATTCATTTTTTAATAGGTTATACCGGACATTGTGCCACTTTGTTCTTGCTATCATTGTGCTCACTTTGACTTGTGTGGGAGTTAAACATTAAATAGTTAACATTAAATAGAAAAACTTTGGGGAAGTAACAAATATTGACCAATATGAACTGTTCATTTATTTATTTTGTGATTCAATCCCGACGACAATATTGGGCACAAAGCAGATAAGTCCATGAATGACTTGCTAGGGGCTCACGTTGTGGGTGTGGTCAACTTTGACGCTTACAGTCTGCTATTTTAAGAATTTTTTTTCATGATTTTAGATTTTTATGAAAGAATTCTGCATAAAAAAAAAGACCACACTTTTTTATTGAATGCAGTATGCTTCTATAAAAATTAAAACTCGTGATGAGCAATAAAATACTTACTTACATTTTTTTAACGTCATTCAGAGAAAAAAACATGCATATATTGAAAAATGTGCAACATTTTGCCTTATTGTGTTTGTTCTTACAGATCCGTGTGTTGAGTCATTTAAAAAAGTAACAATGACATGGAGCAGTAAGTGTGTGTTTGATGAGATCAGTGTGAGCAAATGCTTGAAATTAACAGCCCACCTGAATGCAACAATAGCAAATCTGCACAATAAAGTCAGAATTAAAATGTTTAAACAAACTCTGGGATGGATGTTTGTGGTGGCCAAGTGGGGAGGGAAAAACAAACATCTAAAAGTCATGGTTGTGAGCTTGAGCCCTGATGATGATGATTACCAGAGATGATGAATGTCTCACCTGCCATTGTGGCTATAGTGAAATAGTTTGTCTACCCACCAAATGAAAGATTTACCTGCATTTGGTGGGTGGGCGGGTGTTAATTTAGAGCCCTGCACACAAATATAACACACACACCACAAATCACCAACAAAATACATTACAGGATTTGCAAAGTAGTATTTTACATTTGGACCACTGCTGCCAGCCAATCTCCATTGTCAGTTTTGATCATGCAATGGAGCTTCAACTCCAGCGTTGATATTCTTTGGACTACCATGACTCTTCAACCGTTGATGGAATTTACAGAATTCCAGTGGATTCTGAAGTAGAGAAAAGGCAGCCTTGCACTGATGTGCAACTTTGCAATAGCTCAGCTGATTCTGTTGTAGAGAAAAGCAGCTTTGTGTTGTTATGGAACACTTTACGTTAGTAATATGTGTTATGTGTATGTAAGGTGTTGCATATCAGTGAAATGTCAATTTGAAAAGTCACTTTTCACCAACATTTTCAGAAATTTGTGATATTACCAATATGACCAAAGAAAAAAAAAGAAATATCATATTGGAGTACTAAGGATATTTTGTGCATGTTGACACACAGTCAAAGTTTAAGTGTTTTAGGTTTCATCCTGAAATAGTTTAATTGTCTTGAAATCAGTTTTTTTTTTTTTTTTTTTTTGCTCTGACTACTCTGTATTCCTTTTAGCCCATACCTGCTTCATTGTTGCATCTATTTTC
This sequence comes from Adrianichthys oophorus, assembly GCA_036245035.1. Classification (NCBI taxonomy): domain Eukaryota; kingdom Metazoa; phylum Chordata; class Actinopteri; order Beloniformes; family Adrianichthyidae; genus Adrianichthys; species Adrianichthys oophorus. The sequence goes on from BSAI01000015.1 coordinate 25,308,978, forward strand.
TTAACTGCTCCCTCAGTACACATCGCCTTGGTTTCAGTTCATCTTTGCCAGTTTGTTGCCATTAGCTTGCTTCATTACTTCTACATAGGTGGTTTTACGTTGTGTCTTTAAGATTTTTGTAGTTTTTTTAAAGGATTGAGAGTCTTTAGTGTTCATCATTCAGTTTTACAGTTGTCCTTCTTGTGTAGCACTGTTTGTTTCTTTAATGAACTGCTTGATTTACCTGGCGGCTGTCTCTGATTTTCTTGGTTCCTCACTGGGACACACAGCTGGAGCATTTCATTTAATTGTCTTCATTTCACAGAAGCCCAGCATCTTCCTTTGAATCTATTCTTTTTAAATTGTCTTGTCTTCTGCTTCCTTATAGTCGTTCATACATGAGACTTTGTGTAACACTAACTAAAATGGTTTCTTTAATTACCATTTCTACACATTTGAAAAGTGTGAAGAATGGATAAAAAATGTTTGCTACATTTACCTTGGCTGACTTGTGAACCAGTCAATTTACATTCCTTCTTTGACCTTCGCCCCTGAGCTGTGGGTTGGGAAGGGAGGGATAAGATCGTGGGTGCTGGGAGAGGAAATGAGCTTTCTCTGAAGAGTCTCCTTAAGAGATAGAATATAAATTTGTGTCATTCAGGAGAAGCTCAGAAGAGACACTGCTCCTTCAAATTGAGAGGAACAAAATCAGATGGTTTGGACTTTTGTTAAGACATTCTATCCAAACATCTCCCAAACGAGTTATTTGAAGCAGGACCCATGGCAAGCCCCCGGACACGCTGGGGAGATTTTATCACTTGGCTGACCTACAAACAAGAAGACACAACTGGAGGGAGGCAAATTCATTTGTTAATTTTCCAATCCGCTTTATCCCTTTCGGGGTCACGGGGTTGCCGGAGCCTAACCCGGCTACTCATGGGCGAAAGCAGGGTACACCCCTGGACTGGTCGCCAGTTTGTCGCAGGGGCAAGGGAGGCAAATGATGAATGATATGTATAATATTAATGGAACTTTCAATTTTCAATTTATTTATTTTTTCAGCTTTTTCAACAAAACAAATTCTTTACATATTAGATGTACAAGCTAAAAACCGCAAATATTGAATTAGGGAAAAGTAGCAGCAAAAAGAAATGTTTCAGGAATCAATTTGTCGCCTGTGCACTTACATTGTTGTTTCTTAACAAGCACAGATGATTATTCAAATTTTATCAGCAACACACACACTCACTACAATTGTAAACTCCCTCACAGTCAAGTCTTTTAACACTCAACTTTTATATGGACTTAAATGATAAACGTTCTCTAATTTGACTAAATTTGAAAATAAAAAAAGGCTCCTTTGTTGTTTGATGTATTTCAAAATTTCACTCCAAAACCCAACAACATTTTATATAACCATAAGAAAGTCTTGAACAACATTCACAACATTAGGAGAGCCTGGTCAGGCAATGTACACCTTCGGGGACCCCCACTGCTCTTGGTCATCCCTTTTCTAGATGGGGGTAGCTGACCCCCATCGTGCTCTCTTCTGGATTTCCGCAGCTGCCTGGAGCTTTGGAGCGGGTCTCCCGTGGGGGGCCCGGGCTCGTACCCGGGGCTGGGGTGGGGGGATGCCCAGAACTCCTGGGTGGTGGTGGGCGGCTTGTCTGGGGTGGTGGGGCTCTCGGGGGTGGGG
>BSAI01000015.1:25311052-25337220 GCA_036245035.1 Adrianichthys oophorus
GATTGTAAGAGTAAAATCTGTCTAATACAAGAGGCTCTCAGCTCATATCTGTTTGCTCAGCTGTTGGACAGGACAAGTAAAAAAAAAAAAAAAAAAAAAAAAAAAGAAAGTCTTGAACAAATCACTTTCCTTCCATGGTTGTCATTAACCGAAGAAACAGCTAGAACAAGCTGCCTGGCAATAATCGTTCTCTGACACGAAACACAATTAAAAGTCTCCTATTTAAATAAGTCTTTGAGGTTTCTATTCATCATTTTGTAAGCTTTTTTCTGTGTTCTTGTTAATTGTCTTTAGTGTCCTTGTTTTGAAACACAAACAATATGAGAAGCATAGCAGGACCCCAAGAGACGCAGACTTAGCAAATACAAGTAAAACATTTTCATGGCTTAGTAGAATGACTGAATGAAACTGATTTTTGGAGCTCAGAGAAGACTTCTGGATCTTCCAGACCAGCTGGGACAGCGGGAAAACCAAATGAGAGATCAGAAGAGTTAGCAGGGATCCAAAACACCAAAAGACTGTTCTAACTATGGTAGTCTGGATCTCACTAGATTAACAGAGATCATTCATTTCAGGAATTGAAATCAGATAGGCAATGGAAGTCCTGACACACAAGTTAGAATTAAATACAAGTCTGCCAGTCAAAAAAATAAATACAAGGTACAAATCACAGGACAAAACAGGTCAGAAATCCTGGCAAGCACAAGAGACAAGAACACTTGCTGGAGGCAAGAAACACAACATTTACACACTGGCACCAGATGAACAAGCATGAAAGCCTTAAATAAAGAAACGCAGGTCAGATGAGCTGAGTAGTAGAGGCAAGTGCAGAGAAAGGGAACATAGCACCAACCACTGCACAATATATTCATGTTGGTTGGTTATGCACTTCCAAGAAACAACTGTGGAGTAAACACAGTAAACTAGGTAAACAAATAATAATAGTGTCCAAACTTCAGCTACAAGACATTATTAAATGTCTTTAAGTTTGTGAAGATGTGCTTTTTAGGTTTAAGGATAAATAGTCAAAGTCAGGCTTTATATTTAAATCCTCTGGACTAAAAAAATGAAATGTTCTTCCAAGCAAGGAAAATATGGTGTCATCACCAAATAAAATGGTAAATGGCAGATACTTATAGTGCTTTACTACCTACCTTGAAGGCCAAAGAGCTTTACAGTCACTGTCCCACTCACACACACACACGGCAGATCTGGTGCGAGGAGTAATGTGGGTTCTGTGTCTTGCCCAAGCACAATTCAACATGTGGACTGGCAAGGTGGGAACCAAACTTGCAATCTTCCAATCAGAGGTAGATTGCTCTACCTCTACACCTTAGACAGAAACTCTTGGCAGACCTTTACCAAAAGAAAATAAATAGATCTGAAAGGAAATCTCCACAGTTAATGTCATCTTTATTGTCTCTGTACTAAAGGTTTAAAGGTTTACTTCTTATACAAAGTCAAGTGATGCCGACCGTTCATGGTTTACAAGAGAAATATCTCCAAAAATGTGAAAATGTGGTTTGGCACCCTAATTAAGAACTTGAACCACTCAAAACTTTGACTTTAAAATTTGGCTGACAGTGATTAAATCACATATTTAAACTCTTGGGACTTAATAGCAAAGGTTGTGAATATTTATGTACATCCTTAAATTTCATATTTTAAATACACTGGAAAACATGTCAACAAACATGTTTTACCTTGTTTTTATCTGGTTGTTTTATGTAGACTTTTTTGGAGAAAAATACATTTGTTAGAGTAAAACAAAAGGGGAGGAATTAAAGCCTGTTGCATACCTTCTTATGATGCAGCACAGATAATGTTTATTGAGACATTTGTCTTTTCAGGGAATGAGATCCAACAATATGGAATTTCAAATGAATGGCTCTTGAGGGTGGTAACTCTGGATAACTTTTTGGTTTTGCTGCTGAGGGAACTTAACAGGGACTCTAGTGTCCCATTCAAAACAAGGCCAGTGTTATAAAACTCAAGCAGAAAACATAAAAATGATGGGTTGAATCCTGGTCCTCAATGAATACTTTAAGGAAGCAATAATGTGCTTTTATTTCAGTTTAATCAAGGAAATGAGTGAGTCACAACACACTTCATAAAACAAATCAAACAGAAAACAGTAGTACTAAAAAATAGAGACGGTGGTTGAGGGCAAATTTCAGCCTGGAGCAGGACGATGACATCCTTTTCTCAGCCAGAAACTCCTTCTGGGATTGTCTCTTGTAAATCCTGTTTACTTTTCCACCTTGTAACTGGAGTTCATTTGTTTGAGTAGGAACATGTAAACCCCATCTGTCGCTTTTTAGCCTCACCCATCAACTCTGTCAAAAAGCACATTTAGAGCTGACATAAAAAAAAGACATGTTCTTTTTACTGAATAGTAAAATATAATGGACAGAAAAGCCATTACCATTCCTTTTATGAGCAGCACAGAACAGGCTTCTTATAGACTCTTGTTCAAAATCTTTTAAGGTAAAGCTAATTTAATGAAAGCTGTTCTGTTCACACAAGCCTTATTTCAATATTTCAATTATTGCAAAAGAAGACCTTCATTTGTGAGACCTGAACCGTATTCATTATGAACTAAGAAGGTTATTTTAAATTGTTTGTGTTTACAGACCCACTCCAATGAAAATTGCGATTTTGGTATTTTTAACATGTTCTTGTAGCACTTTTCTCATGATGGAGGACAAGAATTCAAGATTTTTAAAAAAATGCCCTTCTGCATATTACTTTATTCAAATTGTGTTGGATCAGAAGCAAATGAAAACCCACGGTTTGAAAAAGCTCAGGTTTGTGACACCACAACTGCAATGGACAGTCCATAGTCTACCTGTAATGTAACATTTATGATTTATCCACTTGCAGACAAAAATATCCAAGCTAGAATCTGGCTCAAAACTGTACGGCTGGATATTTTCGATAAGCTTGCTCTTTTTTTGCTGCGCCACTGTTAGGTTGGGATTGTGAGGGTCTGTAAGCTAGCGGGAGAGAATGCTGGGATATCAAAGTAGGGTTACTCCCACGCCAGCAGCCCTACCCACAACCCAGAGGTGAATTTCTGATTAACTTCTGCTGCGCTGCAGAGAATATGTCTCAAAGAAGGACATACATTTTTTTTTTGTTTTGTTTTAGCTAATAGCTGCATAATCATAAATGGAAACCAAATGGGAACAATTTTACAATAGATAGAAAATATAGTTGGAGCCAGACTTTAAGAATTATTTCTAATGCTAAAGCTACAATCTTTGCAGTTAAAGTTGATTTGCACTTAAGAAACCAGCATTAAAACTGAAAGAGGAGGATCTGTATGTCCTTGTTTGGCATAGGTTTATGTAAAAATTGCATTTGTTTGTCAGGGGTCACACAGTAGATGAGTCAGCCTCTCATATGTGTTTTTGAACGCATGAGAGGTTTTATTTGAAATGAAAATGTATACATTGTGATCACATATTGTGGATAACAAGTGGAAGTTCATCTTTCCAACGAGCCTTTACAATTTTATTTAAACATTTAGGCCACCATACCTCTGTCATCTGACATATGTGGTAGTTAAGTCAATAAAGCAACTTATTTAATTTATTTCATAGACTTTTTGATTATTTGTTAAATTAGTTTATGCTGTCAAATCTGATCCCCTTTCCAGCATTTAGAAATCAAACACAGCCAGTTAAATGAGAGAAAGATGTGAGCATGATAAAACCAAAGGAAAAACTTGCTATTTTTTTTAATTCTGGTGACGTTTTATTATTATTATTATTATTATTATTTATGCTTCTGTTTTTTTCTTGCTATTTACTTCTAATTCATGCATCTAGGATCTCTATGATCCCTATTTCAAGACTTCAAGTACCTTAAAAAGGAGGTCATGTTAGGGTTAAAAATGGCATATTCTTGACAATGTAGCCAGATATATTACAATGAATTGTTTGGTGTTGTGCAAAGGGTCAAAACTGAAATAAAGAAGTTATAAAATATTTGAAACCAAATAAAAAATGTAAAGCAATTAGCACTTTTATTGCTTTAGGAATTAGTTTTCCTTTCCCTTTTTAATTATAAAAGCTGGAAAACTGCTGATGCATTTCCCACAATTTGTATAAGCTGTTTTTTTTAACTATAAGTCTTTTTTTTTCTTTTCTTTTTTTTTGATTCTGAAACCTGTGCTGCTCACTGAGGGTTTCAGCAATTATCTTTAAAGAGAGCACAATAATAGCTACAAAATAATTGAAGTCCACTGCAGGATGTTTGCCGTCATTCCTCTTAAATGCACCAAAGGCTTCCACAGCAAATTGATTCTAACTTTCAGGGTTTTTTTTTTTTTTTTCATGTACCAAGTATCTACAGTACAATACAAATATTAAAGGTATGGAGAATTTGTGATGTTAAGTTACTTTCACAGACTGAAGGGTCACACAGGAACCTACAGATCAGCTGCATATTTAAGAAATATCCCATATCAGGAAACCACTTCCCTCTAAATGGAACAGATGATCAACTCTCTATCTGCTTCTTCCCCAAGCTCTTCTTCATTTCCATAATCTAAAGAGCTTTTACTGCCACTTTTACTATCATTACAGGCTTTCAGCTTCCATTTGTAAAATAATATAAGATGGCAAAGGTCACTGTGAACTTGAGACATCACATTCATCTCTCTGCTTTCTCCTTTATAGAATTCAAGAAGTAAAAACAGTGTAAAGAAGTCTTTCAAACCTATTACTGTGAAATTAAAACAAGAAGGGAAATAAATCTAAACTTTATAGGTTTAAAGGAACTCTGAAGTATGTTAAATTTCAAAGATTGTGATAGAACCTGTGATCACTCTGCTGTGAAAGAGATTCCAGCCATGACAGTTGGGTCATAAGTTTGAAGTAGACATTTTTACTGACCTCATTTAAAAGCCTATGCTGTTGCACATAACCTATAATAATTTCAAATCTTTCTTTTATCTTGCCTCTTCCAGCTGAATCAAATTTAAAGATAAATAATGAATGCAAAATATCTAAAGGCCATACTATCAAATATATACACTTGAGAAAAAAGGGAGTTGTAATAGGAGTACTAAAATAACAGAATGATGCTTTGAAAATTATTACACACATTCCCTGCTTATGAATTTAGGGACCTGAGGTTCAGTCATCTGTACCTGCACAGGTCACAAGTCCATGCCACCGATGAATCAAACCAGCATGCATTCATGCTCAGTTCTGTGCAGTCGACCGAACATGCTTGTGTTTGGACTGTGGGGGAAAGCATTCTGCTTCTGCTACTCATATAAACACAGAAAAAAATATGCTTATTCCACCCAGAGCAGCCTCAGCCAGAACTCAAACAGTTCGAACCTTCATACATGTTTTAATAAGCCGGCAGTGCAGCTATTTGCCGTCCAGGAGCTTAGTAAGGAAAAGAGAGGTGCAAGGACAGAAAGGATCAACTGTAGGAGACAAAGACAATTAATGACATAGGGTAGGGTATGGGAGCATGCTGTGCAACGTGATGAATGCATTATTGGTGAGACCCACAACAGAAAGGCCCTTTAGCAAGAAAAGAAATGACATGTTTGACCTTGTTAACACGTCATGTAATCAGGAAAACAAGTCATCAACACAGGGGGAATTGATTTCTACTTTAAATCTGCCTGCATTCTCAAACAGTCAAGGTCAGGCAGTCTGTGAGGTCCATTTAAAAGACTGGAGCAACCCATCCTGGCTCCATCATTTGCATGTGCTGTGATGCACTGGAGCTATCATCAATTAAGGGTTACTTGATTTTTTGTTGTTTGTTTTAGTCTTTGAAGAACACATTTTGTGCCCCCCCTCCCAAAAAAAGAAAATATGCGCCTTTGAGCAATACAAGTCCCAGTTTGACCAGAACTGTTCAGTCCTGCCCTTCTGTAGGGTATTTTTCTGTTCTGTAATTCACTGCTGCTGAGAAAAAAATCTTGATACTCATTTAGAAAGTGAAAGGTGAGGAAAAAGCAGAAAACAAAAATGAGCAAGGCGACACTGAATCTTTTTTTTTTCTTCTTCAAAACAAGCCAAGCATATTTTACAAATCTTTGGTAAACACAATTAAATTCTGTTGCTATTCAAATCTCATATCAAAAAAAGCACAAACGGTAGGATTTATATTTTGAAAATTAGTACCTTGTTAATAATTTGGTGTTTCATTAAATCTAACCTATAAACTGAGTTTTTTTGTCATTAATCTAAATCTCTCTGCACTTCCCCATTCCTGCACTAAAGTCTCACTGTGTTGCATCAACATCAGTCCACCCCTCCCTCCCCTGTTTCTGCTGAAAATAATTGAGTCCCTGTGAGGAGGAAGCCTTGATCTTCAAAAACGAGATCTAGCTAATGTCATCTTTGTGATACCAGTGTGCTGAAAGTTGAATAAATGATTTTTAAATCCCACATGTCACATGCTGATGGATCCGTAGCTTTAGAGCTCCATCTGAAAAAACAAGAGGAAACTGTACTTCAAGGCACACTCATCCTCTTCTACCAATTTTAAGCTTCTAAAAAAAGTTTTCAAAAAATGGCAAAACATACTGATGAAAGAGTAGATGAATTGAAGATCTTCAATTGTGATGAAGAACCCAACAAAGAACAAATACACACACAAGTAGTCCCACTCAAACACTAGTGAAGGATGGTAAATCACACCCAAGGGAAAACAGCATCCAGAAAAGCAGCAACCTCCACCTCACTACCCATCTGCCACTGTGGGCTCTAAACAGAACAAGGTTTTTAGCGGGGTTACAACTCAATGGAAATCCTTAAAATGACAGAAAAACAAGTTTTTCAAAGTTGCAGTTGGGTGGATTAAAAGATAAGAAACAAAGTACATACACCAGATGATGAAGTGTTAATACCAAGAAACTTCACACACTACATTTTAATCAAGGGAAATGCAGGAGACTCAGTCATATTAAAAAAAATAAGAATAAATTAGCAACCAATTTCCACAACCAATCACAATCAATTGCTCACACAGAGACACACAGTCAAAGGCTATAATTATGCTTGACTGTAAAGGTGTATTCACACCGAACGCAATCCGCACAGCATAAGCAGCCAGTTTCAATGTAAAGTCATTGGTTTAGACGCGAATTAAGGTTCTGCGCAAAATTGAGCGGCTGACGTGGCGTGAAATTCTGGAAACAGCAGGAATTGAGCGACCGAATTGATCGGCCGCCATGGCTTGCCAGAGTTAAAAAAAAAAAAATCTGAACTCTGGAGAGGTGGTTGAGTCTCCTCAACCAATCAGGGACTCAACTTCAGGCACGTGACATTTTCAGTGACAGTGGGGAGAAAACATCCAATATGGTGGATCGATCCATAGTTCTCATGAACTTCCATTCATTTTCTTAATCTGCTGTATCCCTTTTTGGGCAGCGGGGTTTCCAGATCCTGTCCCAGTTGGGCAAAGGCAGGTACACTCTAGAGAGTCTGTCGCAGGACCTATGGAGCTGCCAGCTCCTCTCCCAGGAGAGGGGCTGGCAGAGGGCCGCTGCTGGATGGGAAAGCAGACTGTTCAGGCCTCCTGAACTTTATGTTTTCCATTTTCATTGAGACAACAATTAAAAAAAAAAGGTCTCCTTATTTTATTCTTGTTTTTATGTTTGTCCTCTCATGTTAATGCGCGACAGTAAGCATTTGAACTTGGTCAGAGACTGACGGAAACAGCATAAGTGACCATCAATCAGACACAGCAGCAGGAGAGAAACTCACTGGAGCTAAAGGGAGACTAAAGGTTCTTATGAACCCAAACATGGAGACGTGATCACTGATGTTTTTGTAGAGCTCTTCGACATAAATAAACCTGATCTCTAAACTTCATCTGTGTCTCCCATGCATTGTAAATGACAGAAACAGACGCAGCTCCGTGTAGTAATCAGGCTACAAACATTAGCAGCTAGCTCCTCCCACACGCGAACGAGTTCAGGGAACACATTTTTGGCCACACGGCGAGCAGCAAATTCTCAGCGTGGCGAAAAAGGGGCGGGCCACGAGAATTGGCCACATGAATCACGTTTGGTGTGAATGCACCTTTGGACCACCCAATTATTGGCCAAAGCAGGTTCTCCTGTGGTATGTTCACAAGTTTCAGGCTACGTGCTTAAGGAATTCAGGAGAGAAAGTCTGCAGCTGCCTCCTGGAGCTGCTCAGTCCAGCTCCAGTACCATGATGGCAGAGAGAAGACAGCAATCAGTTCAATTAACCCAAAGCAAGCAGAGCAGAAGCAAACCACAGTAGTTCCTATAGAGCGTGTAGCTCCAAAACACATCAGCTGATAATGACTCTAATTCAGGACAAAAAGAAAGTAATATGACACTCAAACTGCATAATCAAAGCCACAGCAGCTGCATGTACCTGTAAGTGTCATAACACCCAATAATTGCTCTTTCTCTACCACAGTTTATTGAACAGTGCTCTGTTTCAAAGCAATCAAGTTAACATAAAACATTCCCACCTAAAGGGCAGTTAAGAGTGACCAACCGACCGATGAAACTATGAAGCATGTTTTTGGACTGTGGGAGGAAGGCGGAGAGTCTTTAGAAACATCAGCATGCACAGAGACAACACAAATTCCTCACTGAAAGGACCCGGCTGAAGTGTGAACCAGGGTCTTCTCACAGGCGAGAATGCTAACCACCAAGACCAACATCAATGTTTAACATCACAGTTGAAGTGGAATTCCCCCTGCACAGCAGAGACCCACAGATGTCTCATGCTCAACCAATTTATGATGATTTAAATGTAATTCACACAGAATACATGCTCTACAGCTGAAAAGAAAGGAAAGAATGTTTTTTAATTATAAAGAATTCGGTTGGAAAAACAAATTGGAGAAAGCTAAATGATTACATTTGTGCTTATTGAATACACGGTCATCCTGGGAAGGTGTGAGGGCAGGCCCCACTGCCTCACATTTAAAAGTTAAGTTTGTTATGTTTCTTTTAAATTTGTTGCAGAATGTATCATTTATACTTGCACACAAATTTTATTTTCCTTTACACCTTTAATAACAAAATTAACTTCATGAGTTGTGCACACATTTAGTTAATTTTGTTCTGATGTGTTGGGTAATTCTTTTCTTTTGAGTTCTCCTTGAGGCCTGATGATGTGGCAGAGGGAGGAGCTACACAAGTTCCTGATGTGGCAAAAGGGAGGAACTGGAAGTCTTCCTGGACACTTCCATTTGGAGATGATGGAAGGGGGGGAGACAAAAGTTTATTCTTTAGTTGAATTATTGTTTCTTTCTTTGAAATATGTTTAACTTGATTTGAAGTATAAGTTAATTTTGTTTGTTAATATTTTAAATTACTAGTAATTTATCTTATTAGTTAATGGTTATGTTTTTCAATGTTTTGTATTGTTGTCCCCTCCATATTGTGTCATTGGTTTGATCAGCCTATATAAATTCTCCCTGATGTTTCTTTTTTGGAGGGTCAGTTTTGGTTTAGTTGGTTTGAGCATTTGTTTCTGAGTCTCTTAGTTACATTTTATTAAGTTGACCCCATTTTAACTTAAGTCCATGTATTTTTGTTGGGTAAAATAAACAACCCTTTATTTAAAGATCCTTTTTTGTCCTGTGGCTCGATCCCCATGGCCGAGAGGCCCGTGACAACTGGTGTCAGAAGCGAGATAAGCCCACCATGAGCCCAGCCTTCTTCTTTTTGTATTTTTGCAAAAAAAAAATTTCATTCTTTCCCCTTTTTATAATACTTCATTCTTGTGGATTTTGAGGCATGCAGAAAAGTGGACGCAATATGAGAGGAGCCAAGGATGGCCCAATACCCTAGAAAACCACACAGGAGCAACCAGATGATGATCATGAGGAAAATGGAGCTTCTGGAGGGGTGGACAGCTCTGAGGGCACAGGTAACGAGCCTAGTGTTGCAGACCTGGCTTCTCTTCTTCGTTCCCATATGGGTCAGCAGGAAGCTCGAGATACCAGACAGAGAGAAGAAAATGCTCACCAGGAAAGACGATTCAGAGCACTTCAGCACCAGTTTCAACTTCTGCAAGTGGAAGTTCAGGCATGTACTGCTCCAACACCTGAGCCAGTTTTACCTGAAATTGAACAGTCTGATCCGGAACCTCAGGGGATTGGCGGTGTTTCCACTGGTAACCTCATTTATGATTCTGGAAATCCATCACACCATCAGGTCAGTCTCGTCTTTATGAGCCCAGACTGGAAAAATTTACTGACAATGATGATGTTGAACATTATCTAATCACATTTGAGCGAATTGCACTAGCTTGTACGTGGGAAAAAAAAGGAATGGGTCTTCCATCTCATTCCTTTACTTGCGGGAAAAGCTAGGGCTGCATATGTACAGATGGACATTGATGAGGCCCTTGATTATGATAATGTTAAAGCAGCAATTTTGGCAAAGTTTGACATCAACCCAGAGAACTACAGACAGCGGTTCCGTTCTCTTGACGTTAACTCTGATAAAAGCCCAAGAGAGCTTTATGCCAGGCTCAAAGAGTTGTATGTGAAATGGATCCAACAAACAAGTAGAACCATCAATGAAATTGGTGAACTGATCATTTTGGAGCAATACCTGAGGATGATGTCTCCTGAGCCACAGGGAGCACAAACCAGAATCAGCAGCTTAGATGGCTTACCTTTTTTTTCACTGCAGATGTTATCCCTGGTTACCTCACAGAAAGCAGCATTATTTATCTGTCTAAAATCAAAATTACAAACACCTGTGAATGCATGTTGAACTGTTATGTTCTTGGTAGTACGGCTTAGGATTTCTTTACCAGGTAAATGTAAATACTATCTTAAAAAAGACAACACTTGTTCAGCATCTCCTGTAAAGCAATCACAAATACCCAAAACAAATTTTTTTTCTTCATATCTTAATGCAATAAATGTGCTGGAATATTGTACTAAATAAAATGAATCTTTTGAAAATTGGCCATTCTGTTGCAAAAAGTCTGGGTAGCCCACCAGATTAGATCATTGATTTTCCCTGCATGTATTGAACAAAATATTAATTATCCCATTCAGGCCAGATCTTTCCAAAAAGTCGATTTATCTGCAGTGTAATCCTGGTCTATGCAAAGCATTGTTCTGTTTGTGCAGTTTAGTATTTTTTTTCCTGTAACATTCATGGAAGAACTTAGATTTTTCTGTTAGTCTCCCTTTTTCTTTCTCTCAGTTTCAACAAGAAAATACACCCAAATGCATAAAAAAAACCCAGAAAAACTAAGTAAAGTCCAAAAATGATTAGCAAAATTAGGGGACAGATGTGCAAAACCTAAACAAACAACTTTTGCAAGCTTGCAGACGGCAACTGCCCTGGGCAGTACAGCAATGTGTCACTTCTGTTGTGGGGACAAACTTTTGAAATGACCATATTTGGACGGAGAGACTGGAGAAAAAAAAAAAGTATTGGCCTGATAGCAAGAAATGTGTAAAAGATAAAATAAATAAATAAACACCACAGGAAAAAATAAAACATATTGGATTTCTCTAAGAGTAGTAAAGAAATATATTGCCGATAAAAATGCTTCTTCCATTTCTCAAAGCTCACTTTTATTAGTCACATTGATCTAAATTTAATTGCAGCTGCTATAAAACTACTGTGTTGTCAACCACCACAAATCAAATCACAAGTGAACAAAAACCATTTCTGAAGTTTCTGTGTTGAGTCTGTGAACACAAAAGAGGTAGGCCTTAACTGCAGCTCTGTGATAGGCAGACATATAAAAATAATTTCAAGATACATATTTTGCAGGTTAATAACTTAACTGGATTCACAAGTAACCAGAGTTCCCAGAAAATAGTCTTTTTGCTAAATCCTACAGTCAAATCTTGTGACTCATATTCATTTTATGTAAAAGACTGGTCAACTGTAGAATCTACAATGTGCTAGGTGCATTGTGGGTAACCATGTTTTCAAATTTTATCTCTGCTAGGATTTGTGAGGATTCTATGATCTAGTTTGGTGTTTCAGTTAAGTTTTTGATCATGTTTTGAGTTGTTCCCTGTCAGTCACTCTGGGTTCATGTTCATAAGTATCCACAGATGTCTTCATTTCCGTTAATTGTTCTTACCCTGTATAAGTGTGTGGATCAGTTCTTTATTGTCAGATCATATGATTTGTCACCCCATAGAGCTTATCATACTTAAGTTTATTTAAAGTTTCACCATCAAGTTGCCACCAAGCCTGTCCTGATTATTGAGTCTTGGACCACCAGTTCCTGACAAATTTTGGCTGTAATGCTATGTACACACCGGGCATGTGTGGCACATTCAAGAATGTGCTGAATGTGGGCTTTTGAACGAGCTTTTAGCATATGGCGTTTACACAGGTCTATGGCTATACAATACTGGCGCGTGTACTCAAAGTTGGAAGAGTCTTGGTGTGAAATATCATAAAGGTGCAAATCTGGTGAATCTTTCTCCAGGCTGTTTCTTTCACAGTGCTATTCTAATGGACAGCATAGCAAGATCCACCGCACAGGGTCTGGAAAAGCAACAATTGCCCCCCACTATCAAGGTGTTGAGCAATAAATGTGACTGGCGTCAACAGAGAGTTGGCAGGCGGGAATTTGACACCTCATTGCGGTACACCTCATTGCGGTACACCGTGGGACATACCTAGTCAAAAAATGCAAGATGGCAGCGCAATTCACCAGTGGCTGGGTGGGTCACAGACATGTAAATGGGAACATTTTTCAGTCAAACACTCATGTCAGGCTCAACTTACTAACAAATCAAATCACTTTAATTCATCACACCAAATTACAGATTACATTCACCATTAATGTAATTTTAAAATACAATTCCGATCTCTCAAATAAAATATAACAAGTATTAGTTTAGTCCAGGCCGAGCTGATGCGATGCTAAGCGGTAGTTGGTGTCAGAGGATGCTAACTCGCAATAAAAAAAAAAGGACAAAACTATACGGCGCCCAATTTAGAAAAAAGAGGAAAGTATACCAAGAGAAACGTGCAAAGTACAAAGGTGTGATATTGAACATTGTTAATGTCTTTACTTAAGCCAAGGACAACTTTATTAAACATGCACAATAATATTAGGAGAGTTAAGCAAAGGCTATTTTTAGCTTCTACTTTTAACTCAATTTGTGTATTAAATGCAGCTAATTAAATACAATTTTATTTTCCCTCATATCCAACCACTTTTAAACAATTCCTTAAATGATGCTTTCATTAAAATAGCATAACACAACATGATGACCTGCTGTCACATTATTTAGATATTTGTAATGACAAATATCCAGTACTTTGTCTCTTATTCTCAGTATTATTAGAATTACTTTGTTGTAGTTCCTCAGCTTGTTGTCAGAAATTGATTTTTAAAAAAATGCAGCATCAATCCTCTCTAGTTTGGTCTAAATATTTAAGAATGTTCAATTTTTCTATTCATATTAGATCCACTTCTAAATTATTTGTAGCACACAGTTTCTACTAAGAGAAGCGAACTAAGTTTATGGTGTATTTTCTAGGTTAATTAGTGATTTTTGTATTTGCAAGCCTCATTTAAACATATGTGTAGTGTTTTCCCTATAAGAGTTGCTATTTTTTTCATTTTAAAGTTATTTAATGACAGCTTAATAAATTAAAAAGGAATTTTCAAGCTTTAAGTTGCACTAGTTGTATATAGTTTTCTTGAATCTTATGATGGAAGTCATTTTAAACTTCAAGCAAACATTGTGTGATGTTATCCTCATCAGAGTTACTCTTTTAGCAATTTTCATAACTGTCCTTTGAGCTGTAAGACTTTGCAAACTTTTAGTTGTACTTTATGTAATAAGTATTTTTTAAATATTTGAACTGTGTACATTGGGTCGTAAATTGAGGGGGGCACTGATGTGGCTCGCCTAGGCCGTCATTTGTGCCAGAACCGCCACTGGTCCATGCATTCTGCAGGCTCACTTGCCCAGCGCCACACTTGAAAACAATACAGAAAGAAATCCAAAGATCTACAAAAGACAGTGAGGTCTCACTCTGACATAGGAATTAAGCACACACAACACAAAATGTAAAAAAAAAAAAGATGCAAACCCTGCCGTAACAGCTTGTCACCCAAATAAAATGGGATTGAAACTACAACTAAGTGACAACAAACCTGAACATAGTACACACTTTAGATGCACTAAATGGAACTTAGGAAATCATACAGTATGATCTTGATGGAAAGCAAGGGATCCACAGATATGAGAGACAGCATTTTTTCTTGTTTTCTGTTGCTAACTGGAGTGCTAGCATTGAAAGGAAGCAATATACAATAGGCAAATCTTTACAAATGTAGCAAAAAGCTAAAGCCTGAAGGCAGTTAATGTAAGAACTGAAATCTTAGCTGGCTGCTGGGTGGATGGACCACTCTTCAGCCCGCTTGTAGCCTTTTCTCCCATCGACAACAGGTCTGTGTTGAGTTCTGGAGTCACTTTGAGTTTTCCTCGACCACACTGGAGTATAGTGTGTGCTGATGTATCCAAGGGATCAAATGCAAGCATGGCCGGACCATTTTATCTGCCACTCTGTCCATTGTGGTCTAATACCTCTACGATACAATGGAAATCTTCCTGAGGATTGGCCCATCACTTGCAGCCCCAATTAAGTGCCTTTTCATTTGCCCTGCAGCACACAGATTCAAAAGTTCCCTCACTTCAGAGTTACATCAGTTTGCAGCCATTTTTAAATCGGTTAAGGAAAGTCAAAATCCCAGGATAAGAATTTCCTTGATAGTCAGAAAAAAGGTTCAACCAGGCCGTGGCCATGCAGGTCAGTACAGCGTTCCCCAGATGCTATGCAGTTTCATTGTAGCCTTCCATACTGCACATGCTCTGTCTCTGGTCCATTTCTGAGGCTACCTCTGGAGGCGGACCACAGTTGGAATCAAATATTGAGCTGTCGTGGATGAGCATTTTGAAGTGCGCAGTAAAAGGAGGTGCACAGGTGCAAACGGACGCCTCAAAGGCAGAAAGAAACTGCACCATAAAAGGAGATTACATTTAGTAGTCATTCTTGAAGCAGCTGTCATTATAAAGCAGCTTAGGGTGTCTTACTGAGAACAAGTATTTAGCAACTACAGAGAAGTTAAATGCAGAAGACAGCTGCATGACCGGGTTGTGAACACAGTTAGAGGAAATCTTAAAAACCCATGTTTTGAACAGCTGCAGATCATGATAAATGTTTAAAAACTGTTCAAAAGTTTTAGAATCCCAAGTCTGACCTCAGATTTCAAATTGAAATGGTGGGAGGAAGTTTTTGGAGCAGCTGCTGCAATCACTTCCAACATAAACACCTAAAAAAGGAGTTTCTAAGGATTTCACTATATTTTTCAAATACTGCTCAAAAGTCCACTGAGAGCTGAACGATGTGATAGTCAAATTATTTTCATAGCTCATATGCTGAAGTTGTGACATCCTGAAATTAGTGTCTACTCCAGTTCAATGGGGGGGAAATTGCTGATTTAAAAAAAAATGTTTTTTTTTTAATGAATGTTAAAAAAATTATGAAAAAAAAAAAAAAACTGAGGGGGTCCCATCATGTGCTGAATGATCTGCATGGATTTATAGCATTTTGTGTCAAACTTTATTGAAGCTACTCATTCTCTGTTACGAATTTATACTCTTCCCATGCTGCTGGGAGCCCATTCTTAGGGGTTCCTAAAGCTTCATAAAGACTTTATGCCTCCTGTACCTGTTGCTCAATGAAGAGCTGTGTTTTTATTAGACCCCCCCCCCCCCCCCCCCCATGTGTTTGCATCCACTTCAATCATCTGCTTTTTCACAATTAATTTTGTCTGCTGACTAATAAAACTGATCTGAGTGAATTTTATTCACACAGGTTTTATTGAAATGCATTTAACTTGATTGATCGCTCACTGCAGTTTTAAAGTCCGTTTTTAAGTCACATTTTAATTAAGAAGAGTTGGGAGATCTTTAATGTTCATTCAAATCTATCAGAGTAGCAGCATTAAGATCTTGTGCCGTGCACTGATTTTACAAGGTTCTTCCATTCGGTTGTTGTGCCAGTTTCCACAGAAACGACATGTGCGTTCATTTACCAAAAGCAGCTTTATGAGCACATAGGACTGATGGTCCCTCAAGTACCAATTTATGAATACTTAAGAGGGAACACCAGCTGAGAAGAGAGGCTGCAGCAGAGAAAAGGGACACAAGCAAGAGCGAGAATGACTGAAATGCAGCCAATGCTGATGGAGATTATCAGGGAATTCACACTGAGTAGGGGGGAAATTTGTTTTTAATGATGCATAAATAGGTTATTCTATCTTTGGCAGTTTAATGCATTGTAAAATGTTTCAGTGGAAATTAAATTAGGGCATTTTGTAAGGCTAAATATTAGTTGACACCAAAAAAAGAAGTGCTTCATGTGACCGGTCATGTGGTCTGAAGGAAAAAGAGAAAATATGAAGTCAGTAAAGGTTTTTTTTTTTTGTTTTTTTTTTTTTTGTTTCTTGCAGATAAATACAAGTAATGGCAGATGTTTCTGTCCTTATCTTGAGCTGGCCCAGATTTTTCAGTTTTTCCTTTGATACACTACAGACCATATAAGGTTGCTTTCTGTTTTATTCAAAGGAGCTTACATTTGTTCTCTCTGTTGTGCTGCATCTGTTATTTGGTTATATTTGATTTCTGCTGACATGTTCTAAATTTTACCAATGCTGGTTTTATTTTTTTTTTTGCTTTGCCTCAATGGGCTGGTTTTTACTCCAGTGAGGTTCCCTGCCCTATTGTTTTTTTTCCCTAAACAAATCACTTGGTGTGGTTTGAGTGGTAAACATTTTTAATTTCTGTATGGAAGTCATTTTCAAAAGTGTAAAATACTTCAGCTTACTTAACCCTTTGTGTAAATAACGCAAAATTTTTGACATTTCGTAAATCTTGACTTTTTACGCAATCAAGGTGAATCAGCTGTTTCTGGCGTGGAGAAAAGTAGCTTTTCATATCGGCTTTGCGCCGACATGTGATACATCGCAGTGTTGCAAATCAGCGCAAAGCTGCTTTGCTGCACTTCAAAATCTGCTGGAATTACTTTAAATGCAGATAAGGAGTTATGGAAGTTAAAAGCATGTAAATACTGAAGCTAAAGCTCCGGTGTTACAGGGTTAAAAATTGGCAGTTTGAGTATTGTTGTAGGTAAATATTGAGTTTAGTCAACAAATATTTGTTTTTGGAGGATTTTTAGGTGTTCCATTTTCATTCACAGATCCATTAAAATGTTTGTTCTGAAAAACAGTGGTTTGGTTTAGAAACAAGTGGAAGGCAGAGAAGGGCCATGAAATGGTCAGTGGATGTACACGAGAGAAAAAGAAAATACTACTTTAAATTTGCATTATAAGGGATTCAAAAATGAAACAACTTAGCAGCTTGAAAAAGGATGAAAAAAAAGAACTAGAAAAAAAACAGATTAGAACAGAATAAGAAAGCTATGATTGACATTGGAGCAAATTAACTTTCATGTCTTATCACTTGGTAGTTGTTTGCAACCTGCAGCCCACTGCCTTAAAAGGCTCTCAAAGAAAGGTTTTATCATCGTGTGATGATGATAGAGCCAGACAGAAAATTCTGTGATTTACAAAACAGAGCTGCAGTTGATGCAGAGGATGAAATTAGAGGATGAGAAAATGAAATGCTCCATTTCAGCGTTTCACTGTGCCGAACAGCCGCTGGCATCGGAGATGATCCCTTTGATGTGTTGAAGGTCAATTTTCCTTTTCCTAAAATTAAGAGCAGCTTAATGGGGCCTGGCCATAAAGGGGATTTTATACTAAAACAAAAGTGAAAGTGTCAGAAATGCTGAGCAATTTAGCTTTGGGCATTCATCGTAAAAAAAAGGAAAGAAAAAATCTGCCAGAGTTCATGAAGTGCTTATGTCCTCAACATATTATTGTGTTATTATGCAATTACCATGTCCAGTGGAGCTTTGGCTTGCATTTATACAGAACAAAAGCACTGAAATGTGGGAACATAAATGAGAAGAAGTTCTCACAAAAGTGTTAGAGGTTAAATGTATATTTCCACTCATGTATTAATTGATACAGAAAAAACGTAGAAAACTGTATTTTTGTTGCAGCTTCTGTCATCATTCTATTTGTTTGTTAAAAGTATGTCTAATCATCTGTTTTGTTTTGTTTTTCTTGCTTAAGAGAGCTCCTGTGTGAGACAAGACTGGTATTTATTGAAAACTGTTTTAAAATGATTCATTCGAGTGGCCCCAGAGGCTTTTGGCTCACTTTATATCCTGGACTTTTTCATTTTGCAAACATAAAGCTTTGAAAGAAACAAATACAAGGAACCAGTGTAGGAACAAAGGAAATGTAAGAACGATTACTAGACTAAACTGTTGCTCAGAGCAGAAGCATGTCTAACCTTGAAACTGTAATTGAATGTCACGGTGATGTCCCAGTGAAAAGTGAAATGTTAGAGTGAGTAGTGAGTAGGAGCGAGTGGAACCAGTGTGGATAACTTCATTACAGCAGGTGAGGTGGAGGAGCTATACGTTAAATAATATCTGATTGCTAGCTAGCCTGGCAATAAGCCTGTCCAAAGAGGAATGTTTTAAGTCTAACTTTGAATGTAGAAACTGTGTCAGCGTCTCTTACATGAGCTGGGAGTTTATTCCATAAAACAGGAGCTTGGTGGCTAAAGGCTCTACCTTCAACTGTGCTTTTAGAAATTCTAGGAACCACAAGCAGTCCTGCATTTTGTGAGGGAAGTGTTCTGTTTGGTTGGTAAGGCACCATGAGATCTTTAATATAGGATGGGGCCGTACCATTCAAGGCCTTATAGGTTAGCAGGAGGATTTTGAACTTGATTCTAGATTGAACTGGGAGCCAGTGAAGTGAAACTAACACAGGAGTAATGTGTTCTCTTCTGCTGGTTCCTGCTAACAATCTAGCTGCTGCACTTTGAACAAGCTGAAGACTTTTTAAAGAACTTTTAGGACACGCTGCTAGCAAAGAGTTAAGTAATCCAGCCTAGACGTAACAAATGCATGGATGAGTTTTTCAGCATCGCTTTTAGATAATATGTTTCTAATCCTAGAAATATTGCGTAGGTGAAAAAATGCCGTTTTTTTATTTGAAAGCATACTCTGGAGAGGCTGCCAATCAAGAGTTTCAAACGTTCAACGAATGTTTGAGGCATTTGATTGGTCCGTTTATAACTTGAATAACTTGCCAAGAAAAATGTATTGAAAAAGAATTGGATTGGCAAGAACATGTTTTTAAAAAAAGGCACCAGAGTGAAAATATTGTTTTCTGACAAATATAACGACTGTAGAACAGCTGTTTATTTCTCTATAAAAGATTATGGGATTTTGGCTTCTTGGAGCCAGCGAGTACTTTCTGTTTGGAACACGACAGGAAGGGGTCACTCAGTACAGTTCTCATGTTTAGTCAATTGTTAAAACCCACAATTTCAAGTCTACCAAAAAAAATACTGTCAAATCAGAAAAATTACAAAGAACTTTGAGAAAGTCAGATCACAAGTGAAGAAAAAAAAACAAACTGACCCTGAACAGGAAAAAAATCTGAGAAATATCTTGACCTGGCAGGTGATTGGACAAAAGCTGTAAAATTTATTCTTGGGGGTTCAAAACCCAAAAAAATAAAACAAACCTGACTGTGAATCAAATGCTGGCAGGGTGTATTGTGAAGTATCATATGGGGCAAAAGCACTGCAATATTCTTTTGGGTGAGATCAATAATGAGATCTAGACGCTCACAAACAAGCAGGACAGCAGGCCTTGTGGCCTTAAGCTAAAATTGATCCTAATTTAGGCAAGTGATGTTTACCCAAAATGTCAATAAACTCAACAAGATGACCCATCTGAACAGTGACCATTTTTGTTTTTTTCCAGCATTAAATTATTCGTCAGTTGTGTTGCATTCTAGCAAAACAAAAATAAAGTTTACCATTTTCTTCTGGCATATTTTTTTTTCTTTCATAGATTTTTAACCATATTAAGAAACTGCCTTGAATGAGGATAATTTAAATGATCCATTTCTGTTTCCTGAGTTTGCACAGATTCGTTTGGTACCTTATTTTAATTGTGTACACTGAAATTCAGAAGCTGGGACAAACGCACAGGTCTCCCTGTAAATCTCAGCAGGGAAAAAAACATGTCTGGGTCATCTTGGCCCTTTTTTCCGCCACAGTGATTTCTGTACCAAAACAAATGAAGACGCTGTGAACTTTTTAAATATTTTATAATAAATATAAACATCTCTTTGAATTAAAATGTATCCAACCATTTTTTTTGAGTTCAGTGTGTTTTTCTAGTAGAATGTAAACTTTAATATTTTATACACCAATAGTTTAGTTAATGTAGTTTGTCATCAACCAACAGGCTACTGAGGATAATACTGATTGTTCTGGTGTGTGGCTGAGAGTGTACCTGCAGCTGTGCCATGAGACTAAAACAAACAATCCAGGAAGCATAGACTTTAAATACACCTGCCAGGTAATTGAGGAGGCGACATCTGCACATCTGGGGGAGAAACAATCAACAAATGTTTTGCTTTTCTTTTGATCGTCTATGTGGTTTTACTTTCTTTCCACTTAAAAAAAAAACGAATTTGTTTTGGGCACAGTCTTGTGAGTTTTCTCCATGTTAGTTGGTTTGATCAGCCACTAAACATTCCCTTTTTTAGTCCTCTGGTTCGTTTGTTAGTTTAAGTAAATTCAGTTTGATAGAGTCTGAGATGAATTCTTTCTTGGATTCTTTTTTAGCATTCTGTCTGTCACAGCTGAAGGGTTCCCATGAACATTACAGATCTCTCTGATCATTTGACATGAAAGGGACAACTTGAAGAATCTTTAATCGACCAAGTCAGTTTATTTTTAAATTAATCAATTTTAACTTAAAATCGTTCAATTGTCTGCATTTTTTGACTGGCAGAGGATCAAAGAACTCTTTTTACTTTGTCCCGCCTATCATCCATTTTTGAAATGTTAAGTTGGTAAAGTTGAGTAAACTCTGGTCACAGTTCCTTTCCCACTAAAGGCTTTATTTTACGGTTCAGATTCTTGTGGGCGATGTCAGGGATTATTCATCCACTTGTCATTTGTCGATAACCATTCTTGCAGTAACATCATTTTCCAAATAAAGAATACTTGAACAAAACATTACAAAAATGTTATTATTTTAATATATATTACTTTACTTTGGAAGAAAAAAAAACATTATTATGAGCTTACCTGAAATAGAATTGGTATATTTCCTTTAATGTAAAAATAGTCAATGGCCTGGGTTGTCATGTTAATGAATTTGGGATTTGACTCAAAGAACCCACACACCTCAGGAGTGGTTTTAGATGATTTATTGAGCAGTCTAACATATCGCAGCAAGACTGTTAACTCCGTGTTAACTTGTCAACTTGTTGGGGGGTCAAAAAATCCTTTGTAGTGAACAAATTTAATGTGGATTTTTAACAAATCACTTTTTTTTCTTTTTTTTTTTTTTTACTTGCTGAATATGACAAATGTCATGGCCTTTGTGATTCAATACGACTCTAAATTGAATAACTTAGAATTGTTCCTTTATTATTTATTTCCTTGTCCAAGCTTTTGTCATGAAAGCAGTCTAAGAAGCCCACACAACTGCTAACAGCGTGTCTCCGGTTGGAAACAGTGCGTAATTATTCTCACTGAAGTGTTTCCTGAATGTTTCAGATGTTTGTCATATGAATCCCTCTGGTCACAGCTGAGAAAACATGCAATCATCATACAATATGAAGTTGATACTTTGATGATGTCCAAAACAGAGTGGCTGCGCAAAACATATTTTTCTAGAGATTGATAAATAAATGAATGATCAGTTTAAGCTTGCCAAAGATGGAGTCAAAAAGACAGATCTTTCCTCAAACAGTAGAATCAAATTGAATATTGATACTGAAAAGGAAAGGATAAAGTCACTATTAAAAAAAAAAAAAAAAAAAAAAGAGATTTTCTTTTCTTCTCTAAAGCTGCTTGAGTGTTGCTCCATTCTGTTTGTGAGGATCATGAGCAATCTGCTTGGAAAGAAGTGTTCGAGCCTGAGATGCCAGCAGGATCAATAAAGTAATTCAAAAGCCCAGACCCATCATTGATCAGGAACAGTAGACACGAGTGAGTGAAGAGCAGGAGGCCATTGAACAAACTATCTATTACAGGCAATCTGTCCCACTCCCTTCATGACTGCAGAGATCGAGTAGGTCATGTCCCAACAGTCATTCAGCTCATCTGCCATCAACATGACGGTCTATCTGATTCACAGATTCTTCCATGGCATCAAGTGTTAGCTCATATATTTACCTTTTTTGGGCAACATATTTATTTTCATTAGGTTCCTGTCTGGTTTATGTTGCTAAAGACTGTTGTTTCAACCTTTGCTGAGCAATTTACCTTAGGTAATTGAAAAATTGCCATTTCTAATGTTAAAACAAATCAATGTCACTAAATAAACAAAATTCTAAAGGTTTACATCAGTGAAATTTAAACTTTTTTAAACACAAGTTTAACCCTTTACCACCCATGCTTAGCTCCAGTGTTGACATTCTTTTGACCACCGTAACTGTTTAACAGTTGATGCAATTTACGTAATTCCAGCAGATTCTGGTGCGGACTAAAGCAGTCTTGCGTTGATATGCAACACTTTAAAGTAGTGAAGTGCAATACAAGTAAATCAGGTAAATCGGATGTTGAGAAAAAAGGCTTTGTGCTGTTTTGCAACACGTTACATCAGTAATGTGCTACATATCGGATCAAAGCTGATATGAAAAGCTGCTTTTCTTTCCGTCAGAATCAGCCGACGTTTATTGCGTAAACAGTCAAAGAGTTGGGGTATGTCAAAGAGCGTTATTCAGGTGTTGATGACAACAAGCTCCGGTGTTAAAAGGTTAAAACTGTGAAATTCAAAACTCAGATGACTCATTTAAGAAATCCATACTCAAATCTTTTTCACCTGTGAGCTGGCATCATAACACTGAACACCATACCACTCCATATTCTGTGCAAGATATCATTTAAGCAAGATAGTTCTTGCGTTCTGCATATGTAACATTCAAATTAGACTTTCTCTGCATCTGATTTAGGGTTCTTCAAGAGACTACAACCTTTTTAAATGTCCAAATACAGTGAAGTTTTGACATGAAGTTTAGCAAATTAACCCCAAAGTACCTCAGGCATTTTGTGATTATGAATGTCTCTCTGACTTTTGCCCTTTAACTGATGATTTGCATCCTTTTGAGCACATGTCAAACCCCCTTTGCCCTGTTTTAACTGGGATTGGCTCTGACCTCTCACCACACTGCAGAATAAACTGGCATAAAACTGGAAGGATGGACATTTCATGGTGCATAACTACACAAGTGCATTTGTTTAGCAGTGGAGTTGCCTGTCAGGATTAATCATGGTCATGTCTCTGTTGACCACCTGCTCCACAGTAAGTCCTAGTTTCGCAATTCTTCCTAAAACCAGTCCGTTTTCTTCCCCAAGTGTGTCACATTCTTTCTGATACAAAGGATGACCAATGAGAATTTGCAGGTATATATTGATGACCAGAGGCAGAATGTTTTTCCAGCAGTCATATTGGAAGTTGTCTGCTGTATATGACTGAAGCTGGAGGAATATCGTCAAAATAGAAGAAAGAAGAACAACACATGTCTGTAGGGCAGATCTTCCTTGTTGTTATCAGCTGAATATCCTTGAAATAATGACACAGTTTGTCATTATTATAATTCTGTTTCTATAAATATCTGCTTATCACACATCCTGGCCAATCAGCCCTGAGGGATAGTAATCTGGTTATTAAGGTTTTCATACATCAAATGGACTTGCTATCTGAGCCAAATGTTCACCACTAAGCTCTTTCTCTCTCTATTGCTTTTGTGAAGTTTTCTGTTTTAAGGTGCAGTGCAGTAACTGCAGTGAATTGAAATGCTCCACAGCAGAGCCTAGGAGCTTGTACTGACGTTATTTGCAGTTTCTGTGATGATATTGCAGATGCTGCACAATACTTGTGTCATTTGCCATATTAATATATCTTACATCCTCAGGGCATCCAGATCCAGTAGAAATCTTATTACATTTATTATCATGTTATATGTAGTTGTTAATTTAGGAACAAGACATCTAAATAATCACTTCATTAGAATCTTTTTTGAGGGGAGTAAGCAGACCAGCAGTCTCAGTAGGATTATTTTAACTCAGTTTGTTTCAAGGTTTAAATTCGTTTACATTTTCTGTCTTTGACCAATCACCATGCTTTTCCCATGACCTGTCACTGCCTGGCTGATTTTTCAATCTTACATTGTGGTTGTTGGATCTGTTTGCCCGGTTTGGATGAATGGATTCCTGCGTATGATCCTGCTCTGCTCTGGCCATTAATTCAAGCTCAATGTTTTTGCACTGCTATGCTATATTCACCTGGGAGTCTGAAATGCACATTCAATAATAATAATAATAATAATAATGGTTTTGATTTATCTGCGCTCTTCCAGACGCTCAAAGCACTTACTATATATATCCATCATTCATTCACACCTCATTCATACTTGGTGATAGTAAGCTACTGATGTAGCCACAGCTGCCCTGGGGCAGACAGATTGAGGCGTGGCTGCCATTATGCACCAAATGGCCCCTCTGACCATCATTGAAACATTCAAATGCATTCACTCACCAGTGGAGCCACACACTGAAGGCAAGGAGGGTTAAGTGCCTTGCCCAAGGACACAACGACAGTTGGCTGTAGGGAGCGGGGATCGTACCGCCAATCCTTCAATTGTTGGCCGACCTCCTCAACCACTTTCAATAAAAAGTCTACGGAAATACATGTATGTGCACAATTTGAGATTGTCCATTCAAAACTACCATGTTTTTAAGTAGGATTCCAGGCTCTGTGCACAAAATGAACGGCAATTAAGGATGCATCAAAAGTTAAACAGTTAAAAATCGACCAATCAGGGACTCAGATTTGGTAGTAATATACATGTATGGTTAACATCCTTTTAAAAACAGGGTTGAAGGAGATACGACCACGAAAGAGAATGTTTTAATTACGGTTTTCGCAGAATTGACACCAAGTCTTTCATTTATGATTTTTGAGCTGTGAAAGAAAAAGCCTGGACCAATATTTGTGAGATTTTTCAACATTTTGTATCAATCCTCTCCAAACTATTGGTTAGCTAAAGTACAGTGTGACCACCATTTTCTAAAGGCTCTTACAGAAAACAACATTCCGTGCATTCTTGAATGCAACACATGCCTGGTGTGTACTGTGTTTTCCGCACCATATGGCACACTTAACAACCAAAACTATTTTAAAAATTTTGGCCGTGCATCTAATAGTCCAGTGTGCCTTTTGTGTGTACAAAGTTCCAAAATCTGTAAAAATGTGCAAGCTTTACCCGGCCTGCACCATTATGCATAATATATCCCAAAAATATATGGAAGGTTTGTCTAACAGCATTCCTTTCTCTGTTCGTTCAGGAGATGTTCATTTTACTAAGTCACCCCAAATGAAAAATTCATTCATTCATTCATTTTCCAATCCGTTTTATCCCTTTCGGGGTCACGGGGTTGCCGGAGCCTAACCCGGCTACTCATGGGCGAAGGCAGGGTACACCCCTGGACTGGTCGCCAGTCTGTCGCAGGGGCCAAATGAAAAAGAACTACCAAAAACATATAAGAAATTTACATCACCTGCAGCATAAAATTTTTGTTTCACATGTTTGGTGAATCTTATAAGAATCATAAATCCCATATGATGAAAAACTCTTGAAAGTGGCCACTTTCTTTCATTTTACACATGACATTAACATGAATTATATATTTAACTTTTAAAATTTGTCTACGTGGGATATAAGAAATAGGAATGGTAACTATGTTTTCCAAACATGGGTCATATAGTTTTTCCCCTTTTTTATTACATGTCCCTTTTCCAGACATATGCTTTTCATAAATGAAAATAAAACATTACATGTAGCTCTGTGGATATAATTTACAGTAATTCTACCATTTTCATCAGGAATTGTTGGTCCCGGAGACAGTTAAGGCTGTGAGATGCTGTGAGTATCGCGAGAGTCGACGAGACGTGTGTGGTGAGTCAACTTGGCGGCGCGAAAAGCGGTTGAACAAACATTTCCGTCTGCTTT
>BSAI01000015.1:25350562-25362426 GCA_036245035.1 Adrianichthys oophorus
GGGGGGGGGGCCTTACAGACAGTGCTGTTAGAGGTTTTAGTGTATCTCATTTTCTCTGTGAAATTGTGGAAAAGGAGGAGAACTTCAGAAGTCTTAAAGAGTATTCTCTTTTATCTATGGGCTTCTGGTCTAGTTAGAACATTTGGTAATGCAATTGTATTCTGTTTTTTTATTTCTTTGGTTTTTTTTTTCTCTAAAGTATAATTAGGAACTCCACCTGAATATTTTTTGTGACAAGAAGCTGTACATTAGGTACATTTATAACATTTGAATATTTGTTTTTTTAGTTCTGATTAAAACACTAAATGGAACTTATTTGTGGCTCTGATAAGGACATCATGTAGAATTAGCTCATTCCGTTCATGCCGCATTTCCCTAAAAGATCAATATTGATGGATGCAGCTTTGCAGTGAACTTCCCCTCTGCCCTCTTTAAATGTTGAGTTGAATGAATTAATATTGTTTTCTTGGAGACTGTAAGCAAGTGCACTTCTTGTTTTTTATCCATTGAACAGCAAGTTCATACATCATTGTATTTCAATGTTTCTTTTACAACAATATTTGATCACATTTTTTACCTTTAAGCTTTAGATTGGCTCCTTTGTTTACTGTTTACGTCAGGTTTTCTTCTGTTCATCTCAGTGTTCATGTATGTATCTCAGTATCTCTCAGCCCTGGTCCCTGCTTGTTTCATTTTTTCTCTACTCCAACACACGTGAGTCAAATGACTATAATTTATCATCAGATCTCTGCAAAGCTAATCAGCTGCATCAAGTCCGCAAAGCTCCAGTGTCTGCGATGGTGAGCGGACATCTCAGACCTTTTGTGGTCTTTTAGAAAATGTCTCTTAAACTCAGTTCCATTTACTTTCTCAAGATTGTTAGTCACCAATATTTTGTTACAATGTGTGCATAAAAGCAAAGTAAACCAGAAAAACCTCAGAACAACTTTTATAAATTCATAAATAAATTAATAATTTAAATTGTGTTTCAGTTATTTTTTTTATTTTTATTTTTTTGTGTTTTACACTTATCAATTCCTGCAAAAGGTCTAACACTTTTAGAAATGCAATGTATTCTTGTGTCCTGTCCTGTACTGTTTGCTTCTGTTGGCATATTTTCACTATGGTCACTATTTCATGCACTATGGATGCATGAAAACAACCAAAGAAAGCTTTCAATGACAGTGATTGCTAAGGTTTTTACAAATACTTTTGCTTAATTTCAGAAGTTTTGAAGTGTTTGGATTTCTTGAAATATAAGTGAATAGTGTCATGCTTCAAACATGAAGCTACTCACCTGGGAATCTTGTGGAATGTTCTATGTGTGACCACTCTGACGGATTACAATAGTTTCTATTAGAGTGGGGTCAGCTTTAGCAAGAATGACCTGTTTCTTGCAGAGATTCTGTAGTGTTGGAGGGTTCTGTTCAGAGGAGGATCATCCAGACTGGAATCAGAGCAAGGATCTTTATGGACAGTCACCCATTAGCTCCTCTTAGAGATCACAACCTGGATCTACTGATGCTTGGGTAATGTAGATTCACTACAATGTTCCCTTGTTTAGTGCAATATGTAAAGTAGAATTGAAGATGTTTTAAGGCAGCTAAACTCATCACTTGTACATTTTTTTCTCAGACAGACATGAACATTTGCACTCTTTCCTCTCTTGGTTAAATTTCAAAGTTCAAACCTTTATATAAAAATAAGTCATACTATTAAGAAAATAAGTGTTATGGAATAAAAATGAGATTAAAGATGTATGTAACTGGTAAACTAAAGGCCTTCTGTACAGTAGACAGAGGAAATGATTGACAAGTTCAACAGCCAATCAGGACACCGAACACAGTGCACTGTAATGAAAAAAAGAGCAAAATGGAGCTTAAAAAAAATTAGTGAAACAATAAGACTGCAAAAAATGAACCATGATATAACAAGGGACCACGTAAAATGAAACATCCATCCATTTTCCAAACCGCTTTATCCCTTTCTGGGTCACGGGGTTGCCGGAGCCTAACCCAGCTACTCATGGGCGAAGGCAGGGTACACCCCTGGACTGGTCGCCAGTCTGTCACAGGGGCTTAAAATGAAAGATACATTTCAAAAATACAAACACACTAATCTGTTGTTGAAATATATTTACAACACGTCAGAACAGATACATGGACCACACACATCCAAGCACATCAATCACTCACTTCCTAACTTTACTCACATTTACTTAGTGTATAATCTAAAGAAAGATATAGTTTGACTGCAGGACATCCACTTATCTACTTCAGCAGATCAGCTCCTCTCCACAGTTCTTCGTGTTTTTCAAAATGTGTAGATGTAAAAAGATGTGAGCCGCATTAAAGATTTGGAAGTATCAACATTTTGTTAACAATGTTGTATAGGATTTATTTCCCAAATGTTGATGGTCCCTCCCTCTGTCACAGGTTTTCCCATCACTTTCGACATCACACTGATTTTAGGATGAGACTTCAATGTGTAACTTGATCCAGAATTTACAAACTCAATACATCAGGGAACCAGCCTGTTTGGCTCCCAATATGTATTTCAAAGCATTACATGAATGCTTTAAGTCTATGCATCAATTTCTCTGCAGTTTACTATTCACCAATAAAAAGTCCAAAAGTCCCAACAATGTTGTTGGTTTGATTCTTATTTTCTTGATCACTGCCACTCCACAACATAAAGGCCTTGTTTTATTTTCTGTGCAAACACATTCGTTTGCAAACTCCAACATTTAGATCCAAAGGATGTGCAGCTGAGTTTGAATGAGGCAAATGTTTGTCTGACTGACTTTTGATGTGAACCCCTGACCAACTGGTGGCGGGTTGATCCACCCAATGAGCTACACGCCCCTGACTGCATAATTCTTTCCAGTAAACATTGACAACATTTTTATAACTTTTACAAGGGTACACTGTAATGTGTCCCTGTGTAGCTTTAGCGGAGTCAATACTAGCCCAGGTTTTTCCCTCACAGGCAGCAGGCCATGATCTGTCCCAATGTCATGAGACCCTCAGAGCCACAAAGCAGGTGTAAAAAGGAACTCCATTTATGGGGCTACTGCTGCTCTCTTTACAGCTATGTCAAAA
Source organism: Adrianichthys oophorus (assembly GCA_036245035.1). Taxonomy (NCBI): domain Eukaryota; kingdom Metazoa; phylum Chordata; class Actinopteri; order Beloniformes; family Adrianichthyidae; genus Adrianichthys; species Adrianichthys oophorus. The sequence continues at coordinate 25,353,664 of BSAI01000015.1, forward strand.
ATGTTTTTCAAAGCTGTGACTTTGCACAATGTTAGTTTCCTCTTAAAATAATAACTTTTTGTATCAGATTTTCTGCAAACTATCTTCAGACTCTTGTGGTTTGTCTTGCAGCATATGTACTGAATCTCAGCAGAATCTCCACTATTATAACTCACCATGCAGCAGTTCAGGCCACAGGAGAAAGGAATGATTTATTGCGGAACGTTTCCAGACAGTTGCTTTGTCCTTTGATACTCTGGTATCCTCTGGTACCCATTCCGAGTTCCTGCTCTGTGCACAAAGTTAAAGTCACAACAGCCATGACAGGTCTGAGACGTGAAGAAGTGGAGCTTTATGTTCAAGAACAAGTCATGTGGCCAACCTTTGGACTTCAAACTATAACAGCAAAAGCAGGTGGTGGATGAGAAATACAGGTTCTAACTCAATTGCCCAGCGTGTAAGTGGAAGTCTTTCCATCCCACAGTGTCTCTGATGAGAGCAGCTTCTCTAGTAGAGTACCTTTTGGCCTAACTACTTTGAAGTACTGGGCTGAAGCAACATCTGATGATTAACGTCATCACACTGTCTCATTCTCGGGTTTGGGTAACAGCTGGGTTTTTTTTCTTGGTGCCCTAAAGCCTAACACAGAAACAAAATAATTTACACCCATTTTAATCTTCTTACGATGACCACTTTTAAAATGTACAACCAGTCCTAATATTTCACTTATTTTTATATGGGCAGCCATAATCCAAATTTCTAAATCACAAAATCCAAGCAGTCACTGTGTCCAAATGCACCTGGATATTCACAGAGCCCAGTTTAAAGAAGATGGAATCTCTGGTGTCTTTTGTTTTCTTTTTAGATTTTCAGATTGATATTTTACTGACTAGGTTTGATGCTGTACCATTTTTATAACATTTTCTATCCCATGATAAGTATTTTATCTTGTGTTTTCAGTGCATAACACTGCATTTTCATATTACATAGTCTTGCTATGGTTACACACAGCTGGGTTTGGAGAGATATGATCTCTGCATTTGACCCATCCCCTGGGGGGGCAGTGGGCTGCAGTCACAGTTGGACCCCAAAACCCTTTTTGATGGGTTTTTATTCATCAGTTTTGGTAACCAAAGCACTAAAAAATTTTTATTTGCAGGGATTGGTTTTCCTGCAGTAAACGTCTTTGCATTGTTTTTCTGACCACCACTGCTGTGACTTTTCCCTTACAGATGACTGACAGCTGGTCTGTGTGGTGGGCACCTCGACCTCTCCACCCATTCAACCATGAGAATTGATATAAAAGTGATATTAATTAAAGTAACAAAACCTGACATTGTGATCATGGACTCGTGCTACTTCATTTCTGCTAAGCCCTTTAGATTGAGCCTCTCGTTGGAATCTGTAATAACATGTTCCTCTGCATAAACACCATCCAGGCATGATCAACTATCATTGAAGGGTTTACACATGAAATGATCCATTGAGAAGAAAAATAAATCATAACATCTTGCTGTTACTGTAGACTATTGCTATTTTTGCTCATTGGTTTATTTTTCAGTTTTATGCAGCATGTCTACACAGAGGCCATGCCAATAACATTTTACCTCTGTTGCCTCATTTTTCAGGATCAAATAGAGACTTGAAATTAATTTTAGCAAATCATAAACAGGGCGTCAAAGGCCATAATGTCAAATCAAATAAAAAAAAATCCAACCTTTTAACAAAATTGGCTAAAAACATTTTTTCAGAAAATATCTCTTGAACGGTGATGTTCTTCGTCAGAGATTACCTCACAATAATAACTTGAGGATCTATTCTGTTTAATATCTACATGCTCCCACTGGCCCAGGTTAAAAAGAACAACATTAGTTACCATAGCTATGTAGATGACACACAGATATATATTACAATGACACCAGGAGACCGAGGCCCTGTACAGGCTCTTGGTAAATGCATTGAGGACATTAATGACTTGATGTGTCACAACTTACTTCAATTAAACAAAAACAAAACTGAGGTTATTGTCTTTGGGGCTAAAGAGCTTTAATCTAATCATTTTAACACCACCAACCAGGCCAGAAACGTGGATGTAGTGATGGACACAGACCTAAGTTTTGATAAACACATTAAGGCAGTCACAAAATCCGCCTATTATCATCTCAAAAATATTAAAAATCTGATGTCCAAGCAGGACCTGGAAAAACTAGTTCATGCTTCATCTTTAGTTGACTTGACTACTGTAACAGTGTTTTTACAGGACTACCAAAAAAATCAATCAGGAAACTGCAGCTTATTCAGAACTCAGCTGCTCGTGTTCTCACAGGAACCAAAAAAGTAGATCACATCAGTCCAGTTCTGAGGTCTTTACACTGGCTGCCTGTCTGCCAGAGAGTAGACTTTAAGGTTATGCTACTGGTTTAGAAAGCTTTGAATGGTTTATCACCAAAGTACATGACTGACCTCCTGACCCAGTATATACCAGCCAGACCTCTCCGCTCATCTGGATCCAGTCTTTTTTGTCAGTTGCTAGAGTCAAAACTAAACAAGGAGAATCTGCATTCAGCTTCTATGCTCCACAGATCTGGAACAGACTTCCAGAAAGCCTTAGATCAGCTGAAACACTCCGTGTATTTAAATCCAGGTTAAAGACCCACCTGTTCTCAGCTGCATTTGATTCATTTGGATTCAAAAGTTTACATCTGCACTGTTTATCTATGCTTCTTTTAAATTCACTTCTTTTTTACTTTCTTTTAATTTTATTGTAATGATCACACCTTTAATATTTCTTTTGATTGTTTTCTTTATTTTAAGTTTTATGTAAAGCACTTTGAATTGTCTTTGTACATAAAATCTGCTAATCAAATAAACTTGCTTTACCTTTCCTAAATGGTTAATGAGATGTTTTTTAATATGATTGAATGAAAACATCTATTAGAACGTGGTTTTGTAACATTTTTTTTATATCTGTTTAAAACCAGAGGGACTGGTGCTCTAAGGCAGTGTTTTTCAACCAGTGTGCCATAGCACACTATTGTGCCGTGAGAGATGTTCAGGTGTGCCATAGGAAATTATCAGTAATACTGAGTAGTTAGGAAAAGAAACAATCATAAAAGACGTTTTGTGTGCTTATTTGATTCCTGTTCAAGACACTGATCAGAATGACTTTACTGCAATTTAGCCGTAACTTTAGCCCATGACTCTCTTTTTGGGACAGTCTGACCCCTTAAGCTGTCTCCACCAATCATTCCTGGAGACTTTATCAATACATTATTAATCTAACCAATCAGATGTGGAGTGTCCTCACTTCCTTGTGTCGACATGGCTCATAAAGTCTCCAGCGTCCCCAGAATCTGGTTTTAGGCCATGTGAAAAGTGTAAAAAATAATAAGAAGATACACCAGTCTGTCCAGTTTCACCGTCACTATTTTTTCACTACATCCCCCATGATTCCAAGGGTTAATGTGACAGCATCTGTGTGCTACTGTTCTGTTTGTTCTAACAGTTTAAAAATATTATTGAGGAAAGCAGGTAAACAGTTGTGTTCTCCTTTAAAGTTTCAAGTGTTGGAGCACAAAGGAATTCTTAACAGCTGGAGACAGTGTTTGGTCCAAGTCATCTTTCTAACTGAAACAGCTGCTTTCAAATGTCTGAAGGACAAATTCAAGCACTTTTGAAAAATTTTGAAGCAAAGTTTAAATATAAGTACTAAGAAACATAATTAAGGTTAAGTGTCCAAAAGACACATTTAACTAAAATGAAACCATTTAATTACCAAAAAATTAATGGAACATTTTTGTTTCCGACAAAGAGAACAGCTAATAGACTTTTAGTCACATTTTGTCTATTCATTCATTCATTTTCCAAACTGCTTTATCCCTTTCGGGGTCACGGGGTTGCCGGAGCCTAACCCGGCTACTCATGGGCGAAGGCAGGGTACACCCCTGGACTGGTCGCCAGTCTGTCGCAGGGGCCACAATCACATACCCATGTACACTCACACCTACGGACAATTTCGAGTAACCAATTAACCTATGAAGCATGTTTTTGGACAATGGGAGGAAGCCGGAGTACCCGGAGAAAACCCATGCATGCACGGGGAGAACATGCAAACTCCACACAGAAAGGTCCCCCAGCCAGGACTTGAACCGGGAACCTTCTTGCTGTGAGGTAGGAGCGCTAACCACTGCGCCACCGTGCAGCCCACATTTTGTCTAGTTACAAAAAAAAAAAAACTTATAAATATGAATATAAGGTTATTATCTTTATCAAGCATGCTGTGATTATATATTTGTTCAAAAAAATTACAGTTCCATTTGTACAAACATAAAAAAATAACAAAAGAAATGTGGTTCATTATGGTTTTTACTTAATTTGGTGAGGTTACATAAAAATTACATTTTAATAAAATGGAGGGGAAAACTTAACTTAAACAAAAATAATTCTTGAAAACTATCATAACTTTATTGTAACTTTTAAGAAAGATAACTGCATTTTCTAGTTGTATTCTCAATTTGCAAAATTATGCATTCGAAACCAGATCTTTTTTTTTTTTTTTTGTATTTGTCGTCTGGTGTGCCTTGTAATTTTTGACAAGGAAAAAGTGAACCTTTACTCTAAAAATGTTGAAAGACACTGCGTTGGAGGATTTATGAGGCATGCTCTCTTCATCGTACATTACAATAATGGAAAAAAGTTCAATCAATGTCAAGATCTCAGCCTGTGATGGGGTTCCCATTGTATCAAAACCTTAACATGCATTATTGGTGCAAGGCAGAGAAATACAACGAATTCTGAAGCTTCTTGCAGTACCACTTTGCATTGGACTTGACATGTACAGGTTTTGGCTTTGCTCTGCTGGTCACCATGTCAGTCCATCATTAACTGGGTCAAACCCTGCTGCACAAAAACAATTAAATTGATTCTGAGCTGGTCTTGCAGCTTGAGCTGATCATTACCCATCTTTGTTGGATACATTCCCTTGAAGACATATTGCCCATTTAAATGTCCCTGGAAGCAACTGGCATGCCTGTTTTACTTGTGGCCATCCTCGTTTTTCAGTTGAGTTGTTTATTTTTTTTTACTTTTTAAGACGAACTATGGATTTCAGAGTGAGTACGATTAAAGCAGTGGAACAGGAATAAACAAAACAGAAATTTGAATTTGTTCCTTAGCAAAATCAAAGATCTAACCAGACATTTTTCAGCCTACAATCATCTCAAATATATTTCAAGGATTAAAGATCTGATTTCCAAGCAGGACATTTCAGTTTCTTTTTTTTTTTTTTTTTTTTTTGCTTTTACTAAAAGTTGTCTTTGATTTGTTTAGAAACAAATGCAATGGAATATGAAGTACAACAGAAAAACTCAATAATGCAATTTTTCTCTTGAGATTACCAAAAAACCTAAATCGTTTTCACAACAGGTTCTTACTTCAAATATAACTATTATACAACAGCACACTCAAAGCAAACAGAATCTGCAGACGCCTGCATATCAATGTAAGGTCCTCTCTATACCACATCGAAAGTGGGTCATCCAGCCCAACAGGTTTGCTGACACACTTTAATCAAAAAAGCTCTTTAGGGTCAGGCTTTCAGCAGGCAAGATGTTGCACTGCACACTGCCCTCCATGTATATGCATGAGCACACATAGCAGAGGTGAAAAAGCTGCGCACACGACGCATCACGGAATGAAAAGGCTGATGAATATTCTGGAAAGTGCATTGTGGGATGCATTCACAGGATAAGATGCTGTTTCAGTGTTGATCAGAACTGTCACAGCCTGACTTGCTGTGGATATTCCACACATATATTGCAGTGTATAATAATGTGGAGATAAGTACAGTTTGTGGTTTGAGTTAAAATGATGCAGCTTCCATCACACAAATATTAGTCTCTTGCTGTTTCTGCAAACAATTTCAGGAATCAGGAACATTAAAAGTAAAACAATTGGTTTGAAATCTGCAGACAAATATCATTTAGTGCAGCATTTAAGAAGTCTTTCTCTTAAATTTTGGATTATATTGAAAACGCACATTTTTATGTGAGTTTCCAGCAGGGCGCTCTCAGCTTCAGCTTTGGGCAATCTATTATACGCTGAAATGCTGCTCATGTTCTGACAGAAAGAGATGAAACCAGAAGATGCAAACAAACTGTTGTGGGAAAAAAAAAAGTTCAACAGCTCGCCACTCTACAGGAGGCAATCCAAGCATGATAGTTGTTATTTACAGGCTGTCGGCATCTGTGAAGGAGAAAAACAAGGACAGAAAAAGGAAAAGAAGAAAACACGGTTGGAAACACGTTTTGTTTTTTTTCTTGGTATGTGACAAATGCTCTTTTAGAGATACCAAAGGAAAAGGTTTTCTTCCACAATGTCAATAGATTATTCATCTGTGATGATGATTACATGATTAGGAAGATCTTACTGAGCTGCATTTGTTCTATGAAAACTTGAAAATGTCTTTAGAAACCCTGGATGGTTTGTTTTTTGTCTTTAATTTCCTGATAAGTTTTCCTTGTCATTATGTTGTTCATCAAGACAAGCAAGGCCCCACTGAGAGAAGGAAAGCAGGATCAATATGCAGATTTAGAGCAGACGGCACTTTTTACAGACATCATTTATAAGGGTAAATCGAATTGAAATAAAAACTTCTGAATTCCTCGCAGGTTTCATGCTGTGTAGAAGTGTTTTACTTCTACACTTTTTGTTCAACAAACAATTTACCCAGCATTCCTATGCATCTAAAAGATTCACAGAGTTTAAAGATGGTAAAAAAAAATCGTTTTTTACAAAGATTTAATTTTTACCAAAAATGTATTTTACATAATAAATAAAGAGGAAAGATATAATTTCAGGGGAAAAGTAAATTATTATCCACAAGGCACACACAAGGACAAAGACGATGTGCATCCATATGTGGAGCAAAGCTAAACAAACAAGACCAGGTTACTACTAAAACAATGTTCATACATAAAGGAATTTAAAAACAAATCTAAAATTATGATTGTTCATAAATATTTATAAATACAAAACACAAAAAATATCATATATCTGTAAATATTTATTCCTAGAAATGTGAGTTGTTTGGGAATGCATTTGGGTGTGTTGAGAATTAGCTATGAATGGAACCAAATGAATGTTTATACAAGACAAATGTGTGTTGGATGTTTCCATGAGTGTATGTTTATTTGTGTATATTTATCTACATGTGTAGTTACATGTGTACCTGAAAGTGAATGTGCACTCATTAGAGAAGGACAAAACAGCTCTGTTTATACTGAGGAGCCTTCAAGAAAGGCACTTTTAGGTGCATTTAGCAAATGCTGCTCACACTGGACAAACATGGAGGGGCTTCTCCTTATTTTTTTAAACTCCTTACTAGCGCATGTCTGCCACCCGCAGTTGAAAAAGCTTCAGTGCACAATCTTGAAGAGCTTTGATTCTGATATATGAGTATGCATACTATATATGGTCTCACAGAATTCCATCCGAGAACAAACTGCAATTATGAAATTATCCTCCATGATCCATTTTCAAACAGTTGGCACCTCCATTGATTAAAATGGAGGCCATTCTTGCATCACTACCACATCAAAGTCCCTGATTGGTCAAAGGTCTACCATTTCAACTTTAAACGCACATTCAGTGTTCACAAAGTTTTGTATGTGGAATCCAAAAACAGTTATAGAATCTTGAGCAGCTACTTGTGAATGCAACATGGATTTTTCATTGGAACTGGCTGCTTGAACATGTGTTGTGGAAAGCAGTAAACAGCTTTACACATAGTAGGTCTATTTGGTCTAGGGCATGAGAGTGAGAATTCACAAGGCTTTCTCTTTTTTCATTCCATTTTGCATATTTTTGTCCCATCTTTCCTTTTAAAGAATATGTTTGAAATGCCATCATCATCAAAGAAATGCCCAGTGTTTTACATAGAGATTGTAGACTTATCTCTGTGTAAACCTGTTCCAGCAGAGGCAGAAAGCTCCACCAAATGCAAGTGTTTTTAAATATTGGCTAGAAATCAGGTGAAAGAAATGTATTTGTTTGGATCAATCAGGGGCTTATGCACATAATGCACATAAAACGTATTGACCTTTTAATACCAGTACCGAATCAATAAGTGTGCATGTGGAGGAGGTGAATCTTTAAAAGCTAGGACATTTTAAGTACTGAAGTTTGGGTCCATCTTATATCAATTTATGCAGAGTAACAGCTAAAAATATGAAAATCACTGAGGAGTTGTTGCAGCAATCAGCTGCAGTTAAATTAAAAAAATATTGTAACTGACTCAAACATATTTTGAATTTCCAGATCTCTTTTCCTAATGAAGCCAGAAGCAGCCGGTTGCAGCCTCACTTTCATCTGTGCAGGTTTTTGATGTGGAGCTGGCTAAAGCACAGGACAAAAACAAGCTCAACAAGTTGTATAAGCATCAGTGACTGAAGCTGCAAAGCTCCTGCTTTGAAATGTCTCCCTGCTGATCAAACTGGTGAGAGTACTGCACTTAAAGGAGCTTCTTAATTGCTTCTGCAGAAGCTCAGCAGGTGTTTGTGACCCACTGACTGAAAACACAGACAGCAGAGCGAATACATTAACGCTGCAAATATCTGCACCAGACTTCATTTGGGCTCAACGATAAATAGTGTTACAGTTTTTGAAGAGATAATGTATATTTCCCAGAGCAACTGTGAGAAGTAGTGAGAATTTCTTCCTTTCTAATTCCTCCTCCTCTCCAATCATTTTTGATCTATCATTCCCAGTGGTCCTTTAATTATGATT
>BSAI01000015.1:25362526-25424113 GCA_036245035.1 Adrianichthys oophorus
AAAAAAAAAAAAAAAAAAGAAAAAACTGTAATTTTCTAGGACATAGTTTCTGCAGAGCAGAAATTTGCCTCTGAGTTGTGAGCAGGACGATTGGCATTGAAACACCACCACCTTCCTTTTAGCTGAAAGCTCTCCATTTACACCCTCTCCCTCTAGCTTACAGCCCCTCACACCTACAACAACATTTAGTGGTGCAACAAAAATGGTGAGCAATATTGGAGTTATCTAGCCGTACAGTTTTGAATCAGTTTCGAACTCAGGAAGGAGTAAAACAACAATGTACACTGATCTATTTGTCTGCAAGTGGATGCATCTGAATGCAGCAGAGTGGGGGGTTTGGATTTACCACATCACAAATATGTTCTTTTTTCATCTGCTCCTGATTCACAATGTTTTGAATGAATAAAAAACACAGAAATGCAATTTGAATCTTAATTTTCTGTATAAATGTCCTCCATCATGACAAAAATGACCCAAAAAACCTGTTAAAAACATAAATTCATTCTCGTGGAATTTTAGAAAAAGTAGGTACTTCAAAATCAAAAGGCATGTTTTTTTCCTGATCCTGCTGCAACTTTTAAAAGGAGAGTCTTTCTGCATGAAACTCAGATAAAACACTGAACATAAATCTAGTTTTCGTAAATTTGTAATCTCCAATTTAAATGAAAACATCATCCCATAAAATTCGGATCATATCGCCCACACATCACAGCCAAAATCATTGACTTGTGATTACCAGTGGAATTTCCTCCAACACTTTTATGAACATGAGCTCTGGAAAATGAATCAAACTTTACGAGCAGATAAAAGGATTTTTAAAGGTAACAACCCTGAACATTGTTGATTGTTGACATTTATTGAGAGGAGCTTGATAAATGATATCCTTCCCTTTTGCATCCAAACAAGTTTACCGGTAGTAGAGTTGTTTTGGCATCAATTCCTTCTGCACGCTGGAGAATTTGAGGGTCTCAACATCCTCACAGATGAGCTGGAGGAGACGTCTAAGCTGAGGCAGAGCAGACAGATGAATTTACTGCACTGGAAAGCGACAAGCACAGTGTACTTTCTGAAAAGTGGCACCATGCACAAATGCAGGTGTTTTACAAGTCCACAGTATCTGATATACAGTCCCACACTGTGGTCAGTTTAGGTGAGAAGGGGGTCTGTACACACTACAGTTGAAGTCATAGAGTTCATCCACTGACAAACTCAGGAAGTCTTCTTTTCCCACATTATCCCTTAATGACTGTACAAATACCCAAATCCCATGACCTACAGTTCAGTAAATATTATGATTAAATCCTTTTTTGTATTTATTCCTCATGTTTTCCCCACTTATTTCTTGCACGAAGTTGTGCTGCAGCATTGAAGTGTCCCCCCATGGATACTGTGAGTACACTCTTAAAACACTTGAGTTATTTCTTTAACCCAGTCATTGGCTTATTCTTGTTGGGTTTTAATTCTGTCATGTTTTGGAGTGATACAAATGTTTTGGGTTATACTGGTTTAATCTGAAGTTTATGGTTTATTTTTTTACCCAAATTAATGAGTGGTTTTCTGACCCATTTATTGGGTTAGATATTACTGTAAATGTTATCAACTATTTGCACTAAAACATAGGGAAGTATGTAAAGATATATAATATCCTACTGTGTTACTACATGACCTATGCATATTAAAGTTATAAATTAACGTTTACTTTTTTAAAATTTATTTATTAAGCTATATGTTTTATTTGAATGTTTATTACCTCATCATATATGGCAAAAAACCTCTTGGTATATTTAAAAAAGTAAAAATGTCAATGCAATGAATCTTGGCAAATGAATCAGGGAAACTTAAGGTAAATCCATAAACTAGTTTACTTTAGAAATAACAACATCAAAATAATTGGATAGTAAAACCACATTTAACATTGCAGCAAAATATTGTAGTTTACCTTACAAAATGTATACTTATCTGAACAATGTATATTTTTGAAGAGAAAAATGAAAATCCAGAAAAATAGATCATTTTATTTTGTTTAGTTATAAGTTACTTTGAACAAGAGTTTTTTTTTTCTCTTTAATTCTTTTTTTTTCAAAGCAAAAATATAACAAAATGATTTATTACAAATGGACCAGAATCTTTTAGATCATTGTACACAACAAAAGATCACACTTTCGGGCGCACAAATAGAGCTATTAAGACATTTATCAATACAATGTGTCAAATAAATGAATAACGGCTCATAAATTAAGCAATAAAGACATTTTAAGGTCTCCACTTTTTGTTCTTTTCTTTTTCTTTTTTTCTCCAGCTGTTGGATATATAAAGGTGGAGGTTGAGGACCCGCCTGTTGACCAGTCAGTGGCTCTCTAAAACCATCATCAACGCGCAGCGCCGACACTTTGACCCCTGAAGGCGGAGGGGTTGGCCCCGGCACCGGAAAGACTATCAATCAAGGGACACGGGATCTCGGAGTGACGTCAGCCGGAGGCGCAGCCTTCTGGGAGCGTGTCAGGGGGGAGAGAGAGAAAGAGGAGGCGGGAGAGGAGAGACAGGAGCGCAGCCGGGTCTCCTGCAGAGAAATCAGTCCAGAAGAGTGACTTTACCGCGGGCTGATAGCAGGGTAAACGCACCTAAAGTTACTTTTGTGTGCACTGCTGTTCTTTGCCTTCCTGAAAATAAGATGATTTTGTGCCAATTTTTCACCAAACTGAACAGGATCGTCCCTCAGTTTAGAATGAAAAAATCGAATCATTCCTTTTATTTCATGTACTTTGAATTCACATTTATAAAATTATATTATTTGTTTATTGAGATGATCTAATTCTAGAAAATGTCGCGCTTTTTTAAGTTTTTATAGGAAACGAAGTTGATAACAGTGAATTCTAGACACTTCTGCTTCACATTCAATTTGTTCAGCCCTAAACTTTCATCTCTACAAATTTCTACAAAAATGTTGTGTTTGAAGAGATCCTAAATCATTACAGATATCTGAATGTTTTTTAAGTCATCTAATATTTGTCCACCTCCCTCCTGTCGTAGGTTTCCTGATGCGCCACTCATGCGTAAAAGCCTGGCACCGTGTCCAAGGCGCACAGCTAAGACTGCGAGGAGACGCCAAAAGCCCACAGCACAAGTGAGCACCGTGACAGCGTGTGGGGGTTCACGCTCAGCCTGCAAGACCGGAGAAGACGACAGACACCAAACAAGCGGATCCATGTGAAGAAGAAGCTACACGGGAAGAGAAAGGACGGGTTTTTCTACATTTTGTTGTTGTTTCGTTTTTCCCCTCCTTTTTCACGGAGATCTCGCCCCTTTGAAGACGCGGGTCGCGGCTGAAAGTGGAGCGCGCTCGTGCGCTGAGCGCGATGCTCTGGACTCTCCTGGAAGCTCCTGGACTGAGATGTTTTGTTTTTGCTTTTTTTTTTTTTTTCCCCATAAAAATGTTTTTGTTGCTCTAAAGTTGTGATTGTCTGTAGAGAAAATGCGAGGTAAGAGCAGATGTTACCTCTGATGAAAACATCTCTCAAACACAATCAATCCCGCTGACAGCCACTCTCCTCTGGGATTCTTCTGCTGATCATTAGGGTGTTCCATAAAAGAGAGAATCAAACATTATCCTGACATTTTCTCAGCTTTGTGACTGTTGCCTAATTACTCACCAACGCGGGAAAAGGGTTTAACCATTAGATTTGCTTTAGAATTTGTGGATTGTTGCATGGAAATGATCACAGACTCATAGTGCCATTCTGCATCCTCTTTTATTTCCAACATGGAAAACGTCTCCGTGCATAGTGCAGAGCTGCCAGCCTGTAATGACTCTGTGGACTTTTACTCCCCCAGGTCAGGAAACAGGACAGACTTGAATTGCACTCACACCTCTGGCTATTATGACCTGTATGTCATTTTACCGGTGATCTACTCCATCATCTGTGCTGTGGGACTGACGGGCAACACAGCAGTCATCTATGTCATTCTGAAAGCCCCTAAAATGAAAACCGTCACCAACATGTTCATCCTGAATTTAGCCATAGCAGATGATTTGTTCACGCTGGTGTTGCCCATCAGCATAGCTGAACACTTGCTCAGCTACTGGCCCTTTGGTGAGGTTTTGTGCAAAGTCATCTTAAGCATTGACCACTACAACATTTTCTCCAGTATTTATTTTCTGACAGTTATGAGCATTGATCGCTACTTGGTAGTTTTAGCCACTGTGCGGTCCAAGCGCATGCCTTACCGCACCTACAGAGCCGCCAAAATCATCTCTTTTTGTGTTTGGATCCTGGTCATCCTCATTGTCATGCCGTTTACGGTTTTTGCCGGTGTCTATGTCAACCCCTTTGATGGACGGAAGAGGTGTGGGCTGAGCCTTCCAAACCCTGAGACTTTATGGTTTAAAACCAGTCGGATCTACACTCTCATACTGGGTTTCGCTATCCCGGTCTCCACCATCTGCATATTATACACCACGATGCTCTACCGGCTGAGGAACATGCGGCTCAACAGCAACGCCAAGGCGCTGGACAAGGCCAAGAAGAAGGTCACCATCATGGTGTTCATTGTTTTGGCCGTCTGCCTGTTCTGTTGGACGCCATTCCACCTGAGCACCATTGTGGCTCTGACCACAGACCTGAAGACCACGCCCTTGCTGATTGGCCTCTCCTACTTCATCACCAGCCTGAGCTACGCAAACTCCTGCCTCAACCCCTTCCTCTACGCGTTCCTGGACGACAGCTTCAGGAAAGCTTTCAAGAAGATGCTGGAGTGCAGACCAGCATGAATGAGTAAAGCATCACGTTAGCCTTTACCAGGAGTAAACGAGAATGACAAATGGACTTCTGTTTTAGTTTCACATCTCAGAAATCTTTGTGGGGTTTGGGTTGTTCAAGTTTCAAGTTATTTTGTAAAACATTTCACAGGAAAGTCCAGTTTTGACAGCATATTTCAAACCACCCTGCATGGTAATGTTTTGCGTCCACAGTGACCGTAACCAGACGGGCATTTCTTCATTTAATGCCCCTCCTCGTCTGCACAGGAGCTTCCTGGATGTGATGCCTTTTAAAGCCACTCTGTCCTGAGAGCAGATGTCTGTATTTATTTTCAATGAAAGCCGCTGTCTCTTCTGTTGCCACTAAACCTCTGGTGTAGCTTTAATAGCTTTAAAAACACCAAGCATTCAGTGAAAGTTGTGGGAGCAATGTTTGCAAAATTAAGAATTTGTCATGAATGTAATAAAATCAGATCAGTCACATCCAAAAAAAAAAAAAAAACGATTTGCTTTCAATCTGCCAGGTTTGTAAAACTTCCAAGCACACAACACCCAGTGGCTGTCATCCACTCCCAGATAACCGAGGAAGGTCTCTGAGGAAATCAAACATTTGTTGTGTGGAAAAGATGCTGTTCAGCACAAAGACTCTGATTTGCATTTTGACAACAGTCTGGGTTTAAAGGAAGCATGTTACAAAAGAAAAGACGTGTTCAATTGTTGGATCATAACCTACCCACACTTTCATCCTGTGAAAACAAAACAGAAACATTTTTATGGAATATTCAGAAAACTTGAAAAAAGCTCTGAAACTGTGTATGCAAAAATGAATCTGCCTTTAAAGCATCCGTTTCTTCAGTAATGTAATGACTGAGGTGACAAAGCTATTAGAAACAACGAGTCTGTGTGAAGTCTGTGCCCGGCTTGCTCCTTTGGTCTGTTTATGTTTCATTTGGATTCCTAAATTCACCAACCTTTGCTGCCTGATACAAAGCAGGCAAGGGAAACGAGGGCTCTGAAAAATGTGCTCAGGCTCTGCCAGTATTTCTTTTGTTAGCTTATGTTGCCCCCTATTGTCAACAGGCTGCTGCTCACATGGAAATGGAGACCTAATGGTGTCCCCTGAGGTCCCCTGTCTGTTTCAACCCCCATTTTTTTACTTTTTAGAATCTAGATCTAAAAAAAAAAAAAAAAAAAAAAACATTATCTTGATGTTGTTTAAGGTTCGAAAGGAAACAGTTTATGCAAAGTTAAAACACAAGTCAAAAGATTAAATACTATTTTTTAATGGGATTTTATTTTTTTGTATCTCTATTTTAACCCCAAAATTAAACAAGTTCAAAATTCTGTGAAAATACCACAACCCCCCATTTGTTTCTTCTTAATTCTAAAAAAGTCCGGACAATAAATCTGATGTCATCATCCCAAACTAGAGAAGAGATGAAACTAGTTACTTTTCTCTTAAAAACAGAGACGGAGGTCTAAGTTTTACTGCTGTTTGATCATCATACAGAAGGGATGCTACCTTTACTTGTGTGGATTTTGGTGACCCAACCCTGTTCTGCGTGTGGGTCAAAAATGTGAGAGCTCCTGTTTTCATTGTTCTGCTTTACTGAAGCTGCAAATGTGCTCTCTGTGCAATCATAAACCTTTATTTTTAAAGCAGGCAAACCCAGATATCTGCAAAATGAAAAGTGATTAAAACAGCGTAAGTAAAGAATAAAGTAAAGTTAAAGTAAAACAAAAAAACATCTTGTTTTGCTTGTGTTAAATCGGCAGTTTAAGATCATCTGTTTGTATTTAAAAGAACCATTTATAGTACATTTTGGCCTCAGTACATTGCAATGAAAGCATTGGGGACACAGTTTTTCTTTCTTTAAAGTTAAATCTCGAATCCTCCAAACTTTCCCTTCTGTGCACCTCTTAAAAAAAGCATGAGCTCAAGTCAGATTCTGCAGAATCCCTGCCTGCACCGTGCATTTCTTACCACAAAAACAGACTGATACATGCTGTAAATACTTTTTTTTACATCTGTACAACTGAATGTAAAGTACTAGCAATGAATGCTCAATCAAATAGGAAAATATGTACAATGAATGTAAAAAGAATTTACATTTTTACTTCAAACAAAAAAGATCTGAAATGTTTTGTTTTTGGACTGACATCCACTCCTGACTGCTGTAATAATTTTGGAATCACAGATGTTATTAGAGTATATCAGAAATTTAAGACTTTTGCTGTGCTTATGTACATTAAAATGACCTGCATTACGTGTTGACGAAGTCTCATTTATACTCAGGACTTGAGCTTGTGCTGATTTGCCAGAGCGAATGAAAGAGACTCTTAAGATGAGCGACTGCATCCGCCCTCAGGCCAGCAGCAGCAGGATGGATTAGAGGTGAGAGCTTCCTGTTGGCAAAAGGTCACAGACCGGGTTTCCGCAGCAGCCTGTCATCTTCATGATGTAATGCTGTGCCTTCCAGTGTCTGCAACTGTTACAGAGCAGCAGACAGAAAAACAATTTCACTGTCACATGCATGCTGTATAAATACACAGACAGAACTCTTACAGTACCTTTGATCTCATGTTATACATGGCATTTATCCTGCAGTTGATCTATCTATCCTGCAGCGCTCCACTAAAATTGTGTCAGTAGGAAAAAATCTTTTGAAAAGCAATACTCTTATGCTTCAGTTTAAAGCCTTTTTCCACCAAAGTTTGTTGGAAAGTCAGTAATCATATAAAAACGAAGAATTCTTCTGAAGTCTCAGAGAATGCAGGGTCCATTAAAAAAGGCGAGGGTTTTTTGAAGGGAATTTGAAGTAATATAAAGTGGATGATTTCCAGTGGAAATCTAAACCATTTTAAAGTGATTACAGACTATAAAACAAATACATTCTGTTTATTTAGGTCGTAATCCTCTCAATAGAAGTCTTTTAAAAACGTGCCAGAAAAAAAATTGTTTATTAAAAACTTAAAGAACAGAACTGTAATATAGATTCAATAAAATAATAAATAAAGGACAGATCAATGCTTTCAAATAATATTCTTCTTTACAAAAACATAGACCAGATATTACAACAGAACTAGTAAAGTTAGTACATAGTACAGTTTTTCAGATCTATGTTGCTAAAGTCTTCTCATCTATAATTTGGGACACTGTAGTATTTTTGTTATTTATATTTATCATCATATCTATCAGATTTAGACACGGTAATAAATAGAGATAACCAAAAATCGTGGGTTTTCTCCGGGGACTCCGGCTTCCTCCACCGTCCAAAAACATGCTTCATAAGTTAACTGGTTCCTCCAAACAGTCCCTATGTGTGAATGTGAGTGTGTGTTTGTGACCCTGCGACAGACTGGCAGCTTGTCCAGGGTGTATCCTGCCTTCGCCCACGAGTGGCCGAGTTAGACTCTGGCAGCCCATGACCCTGAAAGGGACAGAACCAGGTTTTAGAAAATGGATGGATGTTTCACAGTCATAGCAAAAGCAAATGTGATATGATTCAAATATAATATTAAAGAACAGGGAAATGGAGAGCAACGATGATTGAAAATCCCTAAGTCCAGATCAAATAGTTACACAACTTTACTGCTACTTTATGTATTATTGATCTCTTAAGACCCAAATTTATATTTGAGCTAACCCTCTACACACATTGTCACAGGACTCCAGTTAAGCAGAATTAACTACTGTGGTAATAAAGCCCAAAATGTTCTGTCCACGCATTTGGATGCCAGATAATAAGAGGCTAAATATGCAGAACAGTAGTTTATAATAAGGTGGAATAAATGCATATCATTGACCAAAAAAAAGTGTTCTGTTGGAGAGTTGAACATTTCAAGTGTGTAAATATAGAAATAAAAAACTGCAACATTAAGACATGGTTTACTATTCTCATCACCTGTTTTGAGTGAGTAAAAAAATCTTTTAGGCCTTAATTTACAGTAAATTCACATATATGCAATTATATCTATTTTTGAACAACTTTTGCAGGAAAATCAGTTCGTTTTCATTTAATACTTAAGTAGTTTACCTTAAATATCAGTGTGTAATGAGAATAGCACTTTTTTCATGTTTATTCTGTCCAGCAGCAAATAGTTACTGAGTCTCTTCTGTTTGGACAGGAGTTTTAATCTTTTAAATATTTACAGTGCAAATCATTTTTATTATTTTTATTTAAAAACATTTAGCATTTTAAACGAAAGTAATGTCATATATTATTCTAAAGGTAATTATTTTACTTATTTAAGTTCTGAAGAAGGAAGAATAGGGAGAGATGGAGGAAGATTGAGAAGGAGGAACTGAGAAAACTTGTAGGAGAAAAAGCAGCGGAATTTATAGAGTACAAAAAAGTGGTAGAAAAGAAAAAAATACAACATAGACAATGAAACTTTATTTTGTTAATGTCATAAATCCCTGTTTTTAAAGAGAGCTGCATTTTGGTAAACAACCAAAAGACAATATCCTTTTGATATTAGAAACTTAGATTTCTCAAAGACAATGAACTTCAGCAGTATGCACATATTGACAAATACATTTGCTCAGGTGTGCCATTCACTATCATGTCCTCAGATGTGTATTGTCATCACTCTGAAAAATGTTAGTGAAAGAATGGGTCACACTCAGAAGCTCAGTGAATTCCAGTGTGTCACCTGTACCATGAGTCCAGTTGAGAAATGTGTTCACAACAAAATATTCCACAGTCGCTTTTAATGAAAGAGAAAGTGAGTGGAAACTACAGAAACTCAGCCGTGAAGTGCTACATCGCTAAAACAGTGCTTAAACAGATCATTTGGTGCCAAGGGTCATAGTTCACAGAGGTCACAGACTTTATGAAGATTCTCCAGACCTCCAAGCGTCACATGGCCTTCAGGTTAGCTTAAACACATGTAGAGCTTTTTGGAATGGATTTCCATCCCTGAGCAGCAGAAAGCCAGCTTTTACACCATCAAGAGATGCAAAGCATTGATGCTCTGGTGTGAAGCATGTTGCCACTGGACTCTAGAGCAGTGGAGGTCACCGTTCTCTGTCAGAAGATCCAATGAGCAAGGAGACAAACACAAGTGAACTAGTCACACGAGGAAGTTAAAAACCTAACCCTGTGGAACGGCATTCTACTAAGTGTGACATTTGGTGGAAGGGGTGTTATAATATGAGGTTGTGATTTAGAGACTGGGCTTGATCCCCTGCTTCCACTTCAGCATTCAGTGCTTTAACAAATCAAGAGGTTCTGCACTATCCCATGTTACAAACTTGGAGGGAAGAATTTGGGAGGATCTCTTCCTGTTCCAACATAGCTGCTCACAAAATATGGATGAAAGAGTCTGATGTAGAAGAACTTGACTGGTTTCCATGCAGTCCCAAATTTAACCCAAGCGTAACACTTAAAGAGAAAAAACTAGCCAGGTTTTCCATCCAACTTTTGACTTCCCAAATAATCTTCTGGAAGAACAGTCAAGCATTCCCATAAAGACTCCTAAATCTGTGGAATGCCTTCCCAGAAGAGTTGAAGCTGTTATCAGTCCAAAGGGTGGGGCAAAGTCACATTAACCCCTATGTAGAATTAGTGGAATTATTCATCTTGTTTGCAAGTAAAGTCTTATCTTTTAAGTCTGAGACAAAGTTGTCTTTTGTTTGACTTCAATTCTCAGTTCCAAGGTCCATCTGTGGTATATTTTATTTGTAAATGTGGCTCTCACTGTTCTGCCAGTCGCTAAGTAATCGTCTCCACTAACTTTGAAACACTGTCAGCCTGGTAACCCTGTCTATAAATATAAAACGCTTGCTTTGCTTCATTAAACTATCACATTTCTGTTTCCTTGGCTTCTTTGCAAGGACGTGAAGAATCCAGAGGTTTTTTTCTTTATTTAACCCACATTAACCAGCATGTTCAGGCCAGCTGAGGTTGTAGGGTTCAATGTCTTAGCCATCAAATGATTTTCTTTTTTTACAATCCTACTTTTTTGAGTGTTTTTCTGACCTCATATGCATTTTTAATCTCTCTGATTTACTGTCTGTGAGTGTCTGTTGTAAACAATCTTGTTCATGCAGTAAACAGAGCTGGAGAAAGGTTAAGCTCACCTTATATTTCATTTTTACTACCTACACTCATTAAGTGTATGTTTTTGTGTGTTGGTGTTTCTGTTGAGGTAAGTAAAGAGTTTGACTTTGAAATGTCTGTGGATGGTTGTACCAGAGACTGGTCACTAGAGGGCAGCAGAGTTTCAAGAAAATCCTGCAGTTAAGCGCGTGAATGGAGTTTTGAGTCACCTTGAGTAGGTCAGTTAATGCTGTCATATTTTCATTAGAAACAGTGAGTGAGCTCGAGCAAAAATAGCTGGGGACTTCCTGTTCTACAGTGCCTGTCTGTGTTTGTGAAGAAATTTGTAAAGTGAACAGTTTGTGCCAAATATTTTGTGCTGCACAGGTGAGATTGCAGCCACACGAAAACCATAATCATTTTTAGCTATTCAATAAGTTTGGTTTTTCTTTTTAAGACAGTTACATGTTTGTGCCAGTTAGAAACACACATTGTGCATCAAGCACGTTGTGGTGGTCTTGGGCCTTTTTTTGGTCTTTCATTTTACTCTAAATGCTGTCATCGTCAACATCTCTCGTTCAGCTAATCTTCATTTTTAAGCCCTCTTTGTTTTTTGGTACAGTTTGCTTGCATCCTTGCATCCTTTAGGGATGCAGTGCCTCACAGCTGTTCTCCAGGAGCCATGTTGTGTTCTACCTGCTTCATTTACGCACTGATCACTGCTTGTTTATGTTTTCATCTCTCACATGCTGCAGTTTCATCCCCTGTATGAGAAGGATTATATATTTAAGATCTACTTGGTCTTTCATCTTCCCCCTTTAGAGCTTGCCACAGCAATACGTCTGTCTCCATCTAATTGTATCCTCTGCCCACTCCTCCCTCACACCAACCACCTTCATGTCATCCTTCAGTACTACCTCCTCCATGGTCTTCGTCGAGGGCTCTTTCATGGTTTCTCCAACCCCACCATCCTTTTACCAACATAATCCCTTGTCCTCCTCTCAATGTATCCAAACCATCTCAATCTGCTTCTCTGCATTTATCTTCAAAACATCAAACATGATCTATTCCTCTGATGGATTTATTGATCATATCCATCTTCATCACTCCCAATACAAATACCTCAGCAAACATATCACGATAAGATACGAAAAAAAATCGTATTTTCCTGTATGTTTAAATGTTTTTTAATATTTGCTCAAGAATAACAAATCAGGATTATAAATAGGGAAGGTAAAAACGATCCAATGAGAATTTTCATATAATGGAAGAGAAAATTTAGAAAGTTTATTTTGCTTTTTCTCATTGAACTTAAGTTGTCATGACAGAATGAAGATTGCTTGTCTGACACCATCCAGGCTTTTAGGCAGAAGTCTGCTCACTCATTGTTGAACTGTTTTTGGAGATATCCTTTAGGGAATGAATGTCAGGGGGTAAATGCATTTGTATCAAGCTTGAGTACTGTGGTGCAGATGAGGCTGCAGAGGTGTGACAAGGACACTGTGAGTCCAGTTTGAGACCAGTCTTGCTGAGGAGGAGGAGGAGGCAGAGCTCCACATGAACTCATGTCTCCTCATGGTTTCATCACTCTGATCGCCCCACCAATGTTTTTCAGACAAATTTAACACGGATTGTAGTTTCAAGGCTGCAGTTATATTCACAACTCAATAGTTAAAAAGATTTTAGAGGAGACAACTCTGGCCAACTGTTTCTGATCAAATCCTCTTTACATTTGATCCCTTTCTGACTGACGGGTTCATTGGCTCTTTTTTTTCCCTTTTTTGTCTCCATGCATTTGGCCCACTCATCCATGCTGTAGATAAAACTGTAAAGTGCTCCACAGACTGATATCACTGTGTGCTGGGAAAGGGATCAAAGACTCAAAAAGGTTGTCACTTTATTCTTGTCCTACGACTGATAGAGGTAACAAAAAGAGATGTTCTAATCAGTGTCAGAGGAAAAATGTCCCAGGTTGCTATGGACACAACAAAGAAAAAGAAATTAAGTGTCCTAAATGAACAAAATAGATACGCTACTATGATTTACATGGAGCTACAGGTCCAACCCAAAATGACAGAAAACGTCTTTTCTTTTTGGCTTTCCCCTTCAGGGAATCAATCGCAGTGAATCCGTTTCCTCCATCTAACCCTGTCTTCTGCATCCTTTATTCTAACACCAGATACCTTCATGTCTTTGTTCACTGTATCCATAAACCTCCTCTTTGGTCTTCCTCTAGACCTCTTACCTGGCAGCTCTAGATTCAATATTCATTTACCAATATCTTCACAGTCTCTCCTCTGGACATGACCAAAATATTTCAGTCTGGCCTTTCTGGCTTTATCTCCAAAACCTCTAACATGTGCTGTTCCTCTGATGGACTCATTCCTGATCCTATCCATCCTGGTCACTCCCAAAGAGAACCTCTTCATCTCTGCTACCTCCAGTTCTGCTTCCTGTCTTTTCCTCAGTTCCACTGTCTCCCACAACATAGTCTGCAAACATCATAGTCCATGATGATTCCTGTCTGACCTCATCTGTCAGCCTGTACATCATCGTTGCAAACAGGAAGGGGCTACAGCACACCTCACCATTGTCTTACAGCCCCCATGACTGTCTTGCACTGCTCTAACATACTTCTGTCACTCCAGACTTCCTCATACAATACCACAGTTCCTCTCTGGACACTCTGGAATAAGCTTTCTCCAGATCAACAAAGACACAGTGTAGATCTCTCTGACCTTCTCTGTACTTATCTATCAACATCCGAAAAGCAAATAACGCATCTATAGAGCTCTTTCTTGGCATGAAATCATACTGCTGCTCACAAACGCTCACTTCTGCTCTTAGTCTAGCTTCCACTACTTTTTCCCATAGATAGATTATATGGCTCCTCAGCTTTATTCCTCTGTAGTTGCCGTAACTCTGCACATCTCCCTTCCCATCACACTTCTCCTCCATTCCTCAGAAATCTTCTCACCACCTACGATCCTGTTGAACAACACAGTCAAAAACTTCACTGCAATTTCTCCTAGACGCTTCCATACCTCCACAGGTATGTCATCAGGACCAAGTGCCTTTCCACTCTTCATCCTCGTCAATGCCCCCTTCAGTTCCTCCTTCCAAGACTTTGTTACTTCCTGCTCCACAACAGTCACCTCTTCTATTCTTTGTTCTCTCTCATGTTCTTCCTTCATCAACTCTTTAAAGTATCCTTTCCATCTGTGCATTACACTATTGACACCTGTTAACACATTACCATCCATATCCTTAATCACCCTAACTTGACATACATAATTCAATTTTAGGATTTTATTAGAATTGTTCATCATTCCCGGCTGGGAATTCTCCCTCCTTTTCAGATTCCATCTTCCACCTCAGCTGGATATAAACATTCACCTGAGCACAGATGTCGGCTCACCTTTGCACAGTTGGTTTGCGTGACAGAATGAGGTGCTTTGTGTGAGTTGGTTTGTTTGCATGGGTGTGGGCTGTGGTTGCATTGTGTGCATGTTGACAGCTTTGAGTTTGAAGACTCTTGGAGCCAACAGGTGTGTTTGTTGCATCTGAGGGTGTGGACAGGCCCCGCCCATTTTAGACAAACATTCACACCTGACTGTAATGATTGGAAGCTCTCAGCACCTTGTTGCTTGTTGTTTTATGATTCCACCCCCCTCCCCTGTAATCATCCTACAATATCTTTCACCCACCTTTTTTCCCCTGTCTCTTTTACATAAAGCAACAGATGACTTTATCAGCAGAATGTAGCCTCTGATCCAGCCTCTGATCGCAGATTGCAGGCACGTTATTTCACCAAACTAGACCTGCGCATTGCCTACAACCTGGTCTGTATACGAGAAGGTGACGAACGGAAGACGGCGTTTTCCACCACCTCAGGACATTGTGAATATCTGGTTATGCTTTTTGGACTTTGTAATGCTCCCTCCATGTTCCAGGCTTTTGTCAATGACGTCTTCCGTGATATGCTCCAACGCCATTTCATCATCTACATCGAAGACATCCTCATCTACTCTTCTACTTATGAGGATCACATCACCCATGTCCGACAGGTACTCCAACGCCTCATTGATCACAATTTATATGCTAAACGGAAGTAGTGTGAGTTCCACAAGACTTCAATCTCATTCTTGGGCTATGCCATCAGTGTCCAGGGATTTGTCACAAGTATGCCCACAACTCCAGCCTCCTCCAGAGGTAGCTCTCGCTGGAGTTCTGATTCAGGCTCTTCACTACAGCTCCCATCAGCCACCTCTTCTGGCCACTTCCTGCTCAGCTGATTGTCATTGCCGTCATTAGCTATGGACATGTAAGCTCCTTCATGCCTTCATACCATTGCGAGGTCTTGTTAGTGTTCTTGTAGTCTGAGCGTTTACTAATGTTATTGCCTCCTTTCGTGTTTTAGCCTTTGACTGTTTCCTCGTCATTCTGCCCTGCCTGAGTATTTCGACCCTTGCCTGTTTTTGGACCACGTTTATGTCTTGCTCCTGCTGTCATTCATTAAAACGTTTGCAAATGGAGCCTCAGTTTCTTTGTTACAGTGCTACTCTTATTGATAATATATTTACAAATAATATAGATTACTCATATGAGTGGACTCATGACATGCGACATAACTGTCGCATAAAATTTGTAATTAGGAAATGAGCTGTGCTTGAATCACATAACTAAATCAAAGCACCTGCTAAGGCCTCTGGCCCTTTAAATAATCAGTTCGTTGGGTTCAGTGCCACATAATTGTGATGAAGACTGACAGTTTTCCAGCAGACAGTCAAATACACTTTCATTTGTGAAGTACTTACACAGGAGTGTGTGAAATGTCTTCTACACAAAAGAGGAGAGTGATTGGGGATTCAAACCCACAACCTCCCAGTCTCAGGGAAAACACTCTTCCATTGGGTTACTAAGATGGTATATTAGGTCACTGCTGGAGAATCTGGCTGTTCACAGAGTGCTGTATCCAAGCACATCATTAAATGGTAAACAGTGTTTACTTGCGCTTGATGGTGCCACAGCGGTTAATGCTCTTGCCTCACAATAAGAAGGCCCTGTTTCAAATCCCAGCTGGGACCTTTCTGCGTGTAGTTTGCATGTTCTCCCTGTGCATGTGTGGGTTTCTGCATGCAATCTGGCTTCCTCCCAAAGTCCAAAAAGCATGCTTAATAGGTTGATTGGTTACTCTCGTGTCCGTAGGTGTGTATGTGGGATTGATTGTGTGAGCCTGTGATAGACTGGCAACCTGTCAACGGTGTAACCTGCCTTCACCCAACAGTAGAAGGGACAGGCTCCAGCAACCCTGTGACCCCAAAAGGCATATAGCAGGTTAAGAAAATTGGTGGATGATGTTTACCTGAATAGTGCTGTGCTACCTCGATTTAAGGCCCGAAGTGATTTGTTTACCATAACTTTTCAACTGTTTACGCAATTAATGTAACTGCAGCAGATTCTGGAGCGGAGAAAAGCAGCTTTGAGCTGACATGCAACACTAAAGTATCTTGAGGTTAAGTATGAGGTTTGGTATCCTTTTTAAAAATAAACTGAATGAAAAGAATTTTCATTGACAGGCATTACATATATCAATGTGTGTTTACATCACTACTTACCTGAAAGCAATAAAAACACTGAAAACTTCAAGCTCTTTCTGGTTGCTAAGGGCGCTGTCATCACAGACATGGTACAGGACTGTCCCTAAAAGCGTGAAGACACTTCTTCTATCAGCAATGTCTGTCCTTGAGATGGTGTAAATAAAGTTATAAATAGTTATGATGCTCAGTTTAGGCCCTAAAACAAGCAGCAGGACAAACAGAACTGAAATATTAGGAAGTGTTGTTTCTTTTCACATCACTTTGATTGCATAGAATCCACATCCACAGCTCCTGAAGATCGCTGCATTGAATGTCATGTTGGCTTCAACAGATTTCTTGCCTGCATTTGTCTAACACACCCCTGCTCATCTTTCGAGCAGAGCAGAAATCAGGCAAACATTTTATTTTCTCATTTTTGCTTTTGCTCCTGATGGATTTAGGGGTAACATTTAAAAATTTACATCACAAAATCTATTTTGCACCTCATTACATTTGCTTTGCAACATCCTAATTAACATCTGAATGCTTCAGACTGGTCATTTCCTTGTCATCCAAAGACAAAAAAAAAATAAACAGAAACTACAAGGAGAGATCTTGGGAATATGAATAAAATGAAGATGAATTAGTTATGCAAAAGATGTGCATGAAAGAAGTCCATAATCTTTGGTGGTTAAGCTCTGGATGTATGATGTCTTGCATGGTGGTGGGATAAGCTGAGACCACAGATGAATAAACCCCAGAAATTAAACACTGACGGTGATTGTTGGCCAGTCCATGATGAAGCATTGCTTCAGGTGGAGGATGGGGCGAGGAGAATGTAGAATTTTATTAATTTGGATTTTTTTTTATTTTTAAAATTCTATTAATTTAAAAGTGAAAATATGGTTGTGAGTGGCTGATAAAAAAGACAAGGAAAACTACTGATTTAGAGAGAAGGTTTAATTGATGAACGGCGTGTGAAGTGAGTGACATAGTACATAGTAGGTAGATCTTCCTTCTTGAATTGCACCAAAGCTTCCATGAATGAACATATTTGCTTTTCTTGTCTGTTTGACATCACTCATAGTTTCATGTCTGTTTTTTTTTGTCCACAATACAGAAACTTGAAATCTCTCAAGATGTTTTGCATCATTCCATTCAAATGAATGTATTACACTTGACACAAAATACAATTACTGATCAAGTGATGGTTCACAGAGACTGAGTGACTTGTCTTTAGAAAATACATCAAAAATATAGAAACATTTTTTTAGCCTATTTGTACAACATAAAATAATTTTGCAACTGGAAAAAATTTGTTTTTTTGTCTTGTAATTTGACCTTTCGGTTTTAATGTTTGAAGTTTGAATGTGCTCATGTCTGCAAACAGCAATGTGAACAACTGTCTGCTCTTTGGAGCTTATTTTATACGAGTTGGTCATTTATATAATTTCAAAATACATCAGAAACACTTAAATTATATCGTTTTTAATGATATTTTTTCACCATGATTCAATTTGAACTCATTTGATGTGCTTTCTTGTCTAAACTAATATAGATACTCTTGTCACATAATGAGATGTTACGATTCTTCAAAGTGTTTTATTGCTCTGTGAGTGATACACATTCATGCAGACAGAGCACAGCTGTTTTCTGATAGTCAGAAGGTTACTAATTTGATTCTTGGCTTTTTATAATAAAGTAACTAATAAATGTTGCATAAAGCATGAAAATAATGAACCAGCATGGTCCATTTACACAATTTATAGTACTTCGGATTCAATCTTTAGACCTATCTTTTTTTTTTTTTTTTTTAACATCTGTTTCCACTTTTTCCTGTAAAGTGTTGTAGAATATGGCTGCTGCTTTGCAAGGCAAACAAGCTAACAGAGACCCCAACACCACACTGAAAGTTCCCTTTAATGTGTTTGGGGAAGGGAGCTGAAAATGATGAGGGAGTAACTATTTCTGGGAATAATGTTGTCATCTCCTGCTGTGTCCTTGTTACTGTGCCACCATTTCAAATCTGAGACTTCCTCCCAGACCAGCACTCTTTCATCTCCTCCACCAAATCTTCGATGTGTCTCGGAAATAAACGTGCAGAAAGTCTTTCTCCTTGTTGCCTGTGTCTTACTGCGCTGTGCTTTGCTTCCTGTGTTGTTCTCATTTTGACACTTGTTTTTGATAGCTGCAGAAACATTCAGCTTAGTGTCATAGTGCACTCTGAAGAAAAAAAAAAGGATCAGACGTGTGTGTATCACTGTCATTTCAGATAACTTGTCTGGCTAACAAACACACAAAAACGCACACATCCACATCTTATTGCAAGAGAAAAAGAAATCCTTATTTTCAATACAAAAGCTAAAATACCTTCATGGGATTAACTGAAAAAGTGTTCAGTTGTTTTTGGATTTTTATGAGAGTGCCACACAAACAGTGAAAAACACAAATTAGCAGAAATTTAACTAATGACTGTACACATCTTTATACACAATTGCAGACCCACACAATGCCTACATATCAAATGTAGTAATCACATTTAAACAAATACTCGTTAAACAAATATCAAACCTGCATGGAAGCAAATGCACAATGTGTTTGGAGCAGGGGTCAGGTGGGAATTTACTACGTTGCGTTCACACCAAACGCAATTTGCATCTTAAATTCATGTCGACCATCTCTGTTGTGGCGTGTGTCAAATTAGCCGCTGGATGCTTGTCCACAAAGGCAAATAAGTATTTGAACACTGATTTTGCAAGTTCTCCCACTTAGAAATCATGGAGGGGTCTCAGACTTTCATCTTAGGTGCATGTCCACTGTGAGACATAGTCTAAAATAAAAATCTGGAAATAACATGGCATGATTTTTTTTATATAATTTATTTGTATGCTACTATAAATCTTTGAACACCTGAGATAATCAATGTTAATATTTGGTACGGTAGTCTTTGTTTGTGATTATTATAAGTCAAACATTTCCTTTAGTTTTTCATCAGGTTTGCATACACTACAGGAGTGATTTTGGCTCAATCCTCCTACACAGATCTTCTCTAGATCAGTCAGGTTTCTGGGCTGTCACTGACAAACATGGAGTTTGAGCTTTCTATTGGGTTTAGGTCTGGAGACTGGCTAGGCCACTCCAGAGCCTTCCTATTTTCCTTACAGAGCCACTCCCTAGTTATCCTGGCTGTGTGCATTGTCATGTTGGAGGACCCAGCCATGACCGTCTTCAATGCTCTAACTGAGGGAGAAAAGTTGTTCCTCCAGAATCTTGCAATACATGGCCTCGGTCGAGGGGAGGCCAGGTCGTCCAAAAAACGGGCTCCGGAAACTTCGCTGCCCGAAGGGGATCCAGTTGGGTAAGAAAAAAAAAAAGTTCAGAAGAACTACAGATTGATCCACTACAAACACCAGGAAATTGGTTTGTTCCTTTTTTCTTTCTGCAGCAGTCTCCGCCCTTTATCTATCTGCTTGCGCCATTCTTGGATATGTTTAGAAATTAACCCTAAAATGTGGTTCAGATTCCTCACTAGAATGTTCTTTGGCATATTCCACCACAAACAGTTTAAACAGAATAGAATGTGCCACAACATGATCGCCACAGTCACCCAGCCACC
This sequence comes from Adrianichthys oophorus, assembly GCA_036245035.1. NCBI lineage: Eukaryota > Metazoa > Chordata > Actinopteri > Beloniformes > Adrianichthyidae > Adrianichthys > Adrianichthys oophorus. The sequence continues at coordinate 25,382,522 of BSAI01000015.1, forward strand.
AGCCTTTGCCTGACTGAGTACGCGGCACATGCGCGGGGGGTGGGGTCTTTAAGGACCCTGGCCAGTATTAGATACCAGCATCTAAAACAACCAATGCCTGTTAGACCCGACGTTTATTACAGAACGGCGTCTGTTAGAGACCAGCCATTTTTGGAAGATATACGGTACTCTGAAACGCTTCAGAAAAGCATGGTATGGGCCCTTCAAAAATAACTGAAAGAATGGCCCTTTTGTTCAGAGATTTTGAGGATTCTATGCTTGGGTAAGTTAAATGTATTAAAGGTTTTACTTATCTGTCACCAAATCTGGTCTCCTTCATTCTGGGTCCTCCACCACTACTTCCTGACAGGTGCTGCTGTCCTGTTTGTAATGAAAAATCCAGACTTTTTTTTTTTTTTCCTGTATGGAAAATTCTCCCATCCAGATTCTGAAATAGAAACTGGAAACGGCTTTCTAACTTTATTTATGGAGTAAACTGTCATTTTTGATTCAGATTGTATTTAGGGCAGAGTTCTGATGTCTGAGCTGAGTGCTGAACAGTCTCTATAGATATGCTCCTGGAAGAGAAGGCTCATATGTGTCATGGATGTCTTCTATCCACTGTACCATTTGTGGTTCTGTCTATAATCACAAGTAAGATTTGAGGATACATCCTGTGCATCTTTGTCAGTGTTTCTGCTGAAGTTCATGCTTCTATTGTAAAGCACGTATGGCAGTGTGCCTTTCTCCAGCACCAAGCACACCGACCTTATCTGGTTTTTCATAGAAGACATCTTGCATCTTATCCAAGAGAATTTTTCAATCCTGGAAGCCATGATAGTGGTCATTGACTGTCCACTGACCTTGGTCAAAGGTACATTTTTCAGACCAAATCACAGCTGTGCTATGGTCTCAAACCAAACATGTGTGGTAAGTCAAACACACCTCATGAGGCTGCGTGTAGGATATACTTACTAATTGGGAGATGGGGCTTTTAAAGCCCTCATTCCTTTGCATTTTGACATGACCTGTATCTGTTGCCGTACACCAAGTCACCAGGAAGTGGAAACACGAGTTGGCAGGCAGGTAAACAAGCCAGGCTTTGCGAGTGCTCTGATCTGAGCATGGGGTGGGAAATTAGTAGGCTCATTTACAGTTTCCTGTACACGGGCAGTCGGTTGGCTGTTTGGCGCATCTGCAGTGTGCATCAGCGGCCTGCAAGTGTGACGTGGACTGTTGCCTAAACCCATTTCTTCTCTGACTGGTATGTTGTCAAGCTGTCATTTCCTGCTTCTAACAATCAAACTCCTGCATATCGTTAATTTCTTTCCTCTCAGTGACTGAAACGTGTTTTGGCTGCACGTAAATGGGGGATTAAAGCTGCTGCTTTGCCGTGGGTGTTTTTTTATTCCTGGTTCTTGTACGGGTCTCGACCTGCACCGCGGTGGGACAGATTGGGGCAAAAATGTCCACTGCACGGCGGAAACCTTATCTTGCCAAGGCGTCTTGCTGGACTGTGGACAGTTCTTTATCACCATCTGATTTGTGCTGGCGGTTGGGCAGCTTTCCCAGCATCCTTAGTGTTTGATCACCTTTTATTTATAGTCTTTAATTGTGTTGGTTTTTACTTTGTAATTTTATTACTTCTGTTTCAGGAGTTCGGAGGCATAGGTAGCGGGCTGTTGTTTGGTAATGTGTTCCGGTGCGCTATGTGCTTCTCCTATCACTTTTGCAGTGCGTCACAACATATGGTGACATGGTTTCTGTGCAGTTCTAGCCACCTCAATAAGCTCACCGTCCCAACTGTTTCATTTTAAAACAGCCCACAGCCTCTGCCTTGGTTTAAAGTAGACCTATACGTGCCTTTCTTCTGTTCTTTCCTGGGACTGAGCAGCTGGCATAGTTAACCCACTACAACTGCCATTGCACACATGGAAGAGATGGAAAGAAAAACACTTGACTCTTTGCAAGATGAGACACCCAGCCACTGGTATACATACGTTGATGACACCTTGGTTAAGATATAAACCCAAGAAGTAAAGGCTGTCACTGAGCACATATACAGTGTAGACAACAACATCAACAGGATGATAACGAAAGGAACCTTTCCTTTTTGGACTGTTCAGTAATTGTTGGAGAAGGCAAGTGTCTCCATTTGGAGGTCTACAGTAAACCTACTCACACAGATCCGTATCTGCTGTTTGAGTCCAACCACCTGCTGCAGTACAAATTCGCTGTCATCAGGAACCTACAGCACTGAGCCAAAAAATTGGGAGACTGAACCTCAGAGCTGGAGCCATTCCTACAATCAAACCCGATGAAGATGCAAGACCCATAAGTAAATCATATAACTAGCTGAAATTGGTACGTTAGGCTCCACGACATACACATCTATCTTTAAAAAAGTTCTGTGTTGTTTGTTTTCATGAGTAGACACACACAGACACGCTGCTGAGGCAGGCTTTTGGTTGACGTCATGATTTGGGCGTCACCCACAAGGAGCAAAAGTGATTGAGTCTTTTTACTTCTGGGTGTGAAAAAAGTCCACAAAAATAACTCATATTTCATAAATGATTTGTTCTTTAGTGTGTCAAAAGGTAATAAATGATCATGTTCATGGATGTTGTTTATGATAAAAGGCTTAAGAAACACATGGTATAGGCCCTTTAAGATAAGCTCATGCAGGAACCAATTGATGATTGAAGAAGCGTCTTGGATAAGAAGCAAAATGTCTTCTGTGAAATACCAGTTCCAGATTGCCTTGATTTTTGTTGAAACCATGAACATGTTTTTTTTTTTTTTTTTTGCAGCCTATACAATAAGATTAAAGTGGTACCAGTTAGATTTTTATCTAAAACAGAATAGTGGTGCTTGGTTTTAAAGTGAGACAGCACGTTAAGATTATGTAGGCCTTTTTTTTGCCTTCTTCCTCCATCTGCCCCTCCATTTAACTCTCCTGCATGCTATGAATGATGCATGAACCACCAGAAAGACTGAGCACACACTAAGACTCAAGCATGATTTTTGCTGAAAAGCTTTTATTTCTTCCCCGTGTGCTCTGGCCTCAGACCCCTTGTTGTGGACCATTATGGAAATTGCTGCAACCAAGGTGTGGAGTTGAGAGGCAGAATGGAAATCAGAAACAATTTTTTAGTGAAGGTCTTTTTACCAAAATAAACCCCCAAAAAAGCAATAAAAAAAAAAAAAACAAAAACAAAAACATAAAACAAAGGAAAAAAAACATCAACATGTACTATTTTTTTTTTTTAATAACTATGTATCAAAAATGTGTAGATAGTCAAATAAATAAATCAGATATCAAATGTTGAAATTACAAAACATGATAATTTTATGGAACATATAGGGTCTTTTAACAGTATTTTTTTTTTTTTACATTCCAAATATTTCATTTCAGAGACATTTTTTTTTCAAGTTGCTTCATTTTCTCGTAATGGAAGATGTGGAGGGGAGGGGTTGGCGGTGGGGCTTATAAATTGTTTTCAAACTAATTATTTTGACAATAAAGCCTTGTTTCCATTGAGTAGTACAGTTTGGTCCTGTACAGTTTAGAATGGAACTGACAATTCAGCCTGGTCAAAATTGAGGGTTTCCAATTAAACTGTTGGACTGTCACGCCGATTGCAGAAGATTGCGGGCAGCGAAGAGGATCCACTTTCTCTATTTTTTCTTTTGTCGTAATGACTTTCCACTAATTAACAGGTTTTACCAGTAGCTCCTTGCCAACCAGTCCATTCCATTTCTATGGACCTTCAACCAACAGGGGTCCAAAGATGGAATGGTTTGGTCTGGCTTCATGGGTCCATTACATAATGGAAAAGCTCAAAATACTGGGCTGGACCAGATTGTACCATACTGCTCAGTGGAAATGAGGCATAACAGAGCTTAAAGTTGTTCAATATTAGAGGGGCATGTTTTTGGGATTGAAAAATTGAAAAATGTAATTGCACCAAATGCTGCAAATCTTGCAGCGAGAGCAATCACCTGAATACTGACTGCAGCCATCTCCACACCTGGTCTTCATCATGTCATCAGCCACCAAGACATTTAAGCACTGCTCAGAGAAGCACTCAGTGTGAAGTATTGCCTGTGTCCTTCTGCCAGCATACCAAGCATGCTAATCTATTCTGACCACCTATTACCGACTCGGCTCCGTTCCCGACTCGGCTCCGTTCCCGACTCGGCTCCGTTCCCGACTCTGCTCCTTGCCGCCTGCCCTGACCTTCTGCCTGATCCTCGATTCCAACTTAGCTCTGTGGACTTATAGTGCAGCCTGGTTGCCTCCTGTCTGACTATGCTTAATAAACCTGCTGCAAGTGGAACCAGCTGTCTGCCTGTTTTTGTGACAGCATCGTGGTCGCTGACTACGGAAGGCAAAAATGACATTTTCTTTTAATCGTTTTCTCGTGATATTGAGATAATGATGTTGTTGTATCCCTCTCTCCCTTTCCCGCACTTAGACGCAGAGACTTGATCTGATTGAAGTCACTTTATTTTAGGCCATAACCAAACACCACAGCTTACACCAACAAGTCACCACAGCAAAAAAAAAAAAAAAACGCTCACTAAAAGGTGTTTTCATTCTATTTTTTCTTTATTAGCAGAGCTATGCTCCTCAAATGCCTTAATTTCATTTCATGCGTCAAGCCCCTTATTTCCCTTTATTTCATTAAAATCTCAGACAACTTGTGTTCACTGAGCCCCGGACCCTGGAGTACCCAAACATACACACAGCCTAATTCAGTCCGCTACAGTATTTTATTTATTTTATTTTTATTCATTTTTATACAGTCTGTAGCAAAAAAAAGCATTTTGTTAGAAAAAATGTCGACACAACTAAAGCGATCAGGTATGATTGATCAGTTTTGCTGGTGTTTGACATTTTCTCTGATAAACAGTTTTGTTTTGCTGCAAATGTCCGGATGTCAGTGAACGCACCAGGCAGAAATGCTCCGCAGCCTGGAGTTTGTAATTTTCAGTGACTGATTATTTAGTCCTAAATAGCTGATGATGTCTTCTGGCCAACTATTTAACTGACATCAAGTCATAACTGCATGATGTCATAACTGCATGATGTCATAACTGCATGATGTCCCACGCTCCCCCTGGCATCGCCCCCCGAGGGGCGCATGCTCCACCATTTGAGAAACACTGAACTAACTAAATGAAAACCATGAGGGAGAGCAGACTGAAACACAAACAGACATGAATACTTGAAGACAGTACAATGGTTTGAATAAGACTAACAAACAGAACATGACTCAAAGCAAACTAAACTAAACAAAGAAACAGAATCTCTAACAGTTAGTAATCTTGTGCTTCCTTGACAATGCTGGCTACTCTACTTTTGTAATCAAGATGGATACATAAAATTCTGTACTGAGAATGTGTTAAGTTAGTTTAACGTTTATGCACAACACTAAAGCCACTTTTTTAAAAATCCTGTTAGAAGTTTAAGTTTATAGCTCATTTTTGTCATCATCAGGTTTAACGTTTGTCTTATTGGCCATATAACACGTTTTTTAAGAGATTGTTCAAAAAATTAACAAGGGTGGTAAAAAAAATCTTGAAAGCATGAAGGACTAATCTACTGTCTAAATGCCCATCCACTTTTTCTATTCATGTGCAGGACACAGGAGTTGCTGGAATCTTTCCCAGCAACTTTAGTCCAAAAGACAGATTGTCTTGGTCTCAAAATGTATCTTGCAGAGAAGCATTTTTTCCCTTAAGTCCAATAAGATCAAGTTTTCTCTAACTTTTGTTTCATTCTAAAAAACAAATAGATGTTTGAACAAATATACTGTAGACAAAAGATAAAATTCATGCAATCAGATAAGGTTAATGATATGTCCAGACTTTGACAGTACAAATTATATGTCAGTGTGCAAAAGCAATGAACGGTTAAGAATGCTCTTCAATAAATCCAGCTTCTTAAAAATCAATCGATTTGTAACTGTCAGTCTGTGTATCTCTTATTCGTTGTCTTCGCGTCTCTCCTTCCATTTATTCTCTTCTTCTGTTTCCTCCTATCCCTGTCTCTCTACCCCTCCTGCTCTTTTCATTAGTTGATTACTCATCCATCAATCCAAATTACAGAATAGCAGCATGTTGAAGTGGAGACATTTGCTCTGCTGCCCATCACTGACCATGTGTGTGTTTTGTTGCTATGTATGCACACATTATTTGTATTCTTCTCTTCCAATATTCATATTCACATCTCAAGGCAGAAATATAAAGTAAACAAAGAAAGTGCACTCACACACCAACACAATTTACTGTGCTTCACTATGTGATTGACGAGGTCTGGTATAAAATAGCTGGAAAAGTTGAAGGCCCTGTGAACCACAGCAAACAGAGAAACAACTGGTCTCTTCTTACTTAAGCAGACAGAGCAACAGAACCTGCTGGATAATAACCCCTCCCTTTAAATTCTACAGAATATGATATTAAATGGAATCAGTAGGCTATTTATGAAAACTTATTGTTATCATGAGAGTGGCAACATAATATTAATAGGAATAAAATATGCAGGTTTACCTATCGAGAACATTGTCATCAAACTTCCAAAACATCTGATTCTACTGGCAGTTAAGGGCTGATTAATGAATAGATCAAGTGCATTTGACGAAACTGGGCTCCAATTTAGTTTGACACGTCTGGATTATATTTTTAAAGCTGATGTTTTAGGCAGAAGGATGGAATGTGTATGATCAGTGTTACAAATTTTATATATAATGGCTTGTGCAACAGTTTGGACACCATGTAGAGCTAGTAACCTTGTACTGTCCCCCTTGGCAAGTATCACAGCTTGTAAATGCTTTTTGTAGCAGCCAAGAGTCTCTGAATTCTTGTTTGAGGTTTCTTCATCCATTCTTCTTTCCAAAAGTCTTCCAGTTCTTTGAGGTTTCTGGGATGTCTGTTCCACACTGCTCTTTTCAGGTCTATCCATAGATTTTCAATGATGTTGAGGTCAGGTGATTGTGAAGGCCACTGCAAATCTTCAGTTTCTGTCTCTTAATGTAAGACAGCGTGGATTTGGAGGTGTGTTTATGATCATTATCATTTGGAGAAAACATCCTCTCTTCAACTTCAACTTTTTCACAGATGGCATCAAGTTAGTGTTCAAAATTTGCTGACATTTTGTAGAATCTATTCTTCCATCTACTGGTGAAATGTTTCCTGTGTCGCTGTCTGCAATACAAGCCCAAATCATGATTAATCCACCCCCATGTTTTACAGTTGGACAGAGGTTCTTTTCATTAAACTCTCTACTGTTTCTTCTCCAAACTTACCTTTGCTCATTGCAGCCAAAAAGTTCCATTTGAACCGGGTCGGTCCACAGAACTTGTTTCCAAAATGCATCAGGTTTGTTTCTATGTTCATTTGTGAACTTCAAACGTTTAGTTCTGTGGTGAAAACATAGAAGAGGTGTTTTTCTAAGGACTCTTCCATGAAAACCATGTTTGTACAAGTATCTCTTGACAGTAGAACAGTGTAGCACAACTCCAGAGTCTGCAGGTCTTTCTGGAGGGATCGTGGGATCACTCTTTGCACCAGAATTTCGACCCACTTATCAACTCATGGTCGGCTGGGCACCGTTCTTTATATTGTTCTCTTTTTCCTACCTCTCCTGTGCTTTATGCTTTCAGATAAAAGCTCAAACAAGCTTATCCTTCTAACTTCAGATACAAATATCACATGAGAACACTGGGAGCACCTCCATGAAAAAATAAACAGGACAATGCCTTTGGGTCGCAACAGCTGCGAGCAGGGGAGCGGGAGAACTCGTCTTTCTGGAGATGTTGTAAGGGAAAAGAATGCATACGGACAAATTAGTCAACCCCCCTGCCCCATAATGTAATGTTTATTTGGTGTATGTTTTTTTTTTAAATTAGTAATTCTCTTACTCATTAGACACAGCACTCATTTTACTAGATAGTGTAGTCTTTGGTCTCACCATAAGAGGGAGTTTCCCTTCAGTGAGCAGGTCAGGAACCCATCCACCATAGGAGAAGTGAGGAAGTTGTTGTGATTTATCTCCTATTACCGCAACTACATTTCTTGTTTCTCACGTATAGCTAAGCCCTTGCATGACCTGCTGTCCAGTGAGAAGCCTGTAAAGGTAAAGGATGCAAGAAGAAAACCAGACAAAAAGAAAAAAAAATAAAGGAGGTCAATTACCATCATCCCACCCAGTTTTGTGGTCAGCCGCACATCAACAGGTACTTTGTCAGTTGGTTGACTATCTCACTCATCCTCCAGTCCTGGGATACCCTGACTTTGAGCAGCAGTTCATCCTACACTGTGATGCATCACAGGAAGGACTTGGGGCTGTTCTATATCAGAGGCAGAGGGGAAAGCTAGTGGTCATTGCTTACGGGTCAAGGACTTTAACTGTTCCAGAAAAGAATTACGACCTTAATTCAGGAAAGTTGGAGTTTCTTGCAATGAAATGGGCCATATGTGAGAGGTTCAGAGATTACCTCTATTACTCACCACCATTTGTTGTCTACACCGACAATAATCCACTCACATATGTACTCACCACGGCAAAGCTGAATGCCACCACACATCGACGGGTAGCTGAACTAGCAGATTTTCAGTTCACTATCAAGTATCGTCCAGGCAGAGTCAACAGAGATGCAGATGGTTTGTCACGCATGCCACTGGACATAACTCAGTTCATCCAAACCTGTACGGAGACTGTGACACCAGAGGTGATGAATAGCGTGACTGAGTCTTTAACTGTTCAGCTGGAAGAAGGCGAGCCTTGGTTGTGTCCTCTGACCATCTTAACAGCTATAACAGAAGTTCAAAATGAAGCTTGGATGTCAGTGGTGGAGATCCCGAAAGCAATTGGTGAAGTGTTCAAGTGTGTCACGACAAATCACGACAAATCACTGGCCAAAAGGTGGAACACATGCCCACAACAAAGGAATAGGTGCTCTTACACGACAAAAACCCAAACTGCACTTGAACAAGGAGGGTTTACTGTACAGAAAAACATCCAAGCACTCACAGCTACTACGGCCTAAGAAGTTTCACAAGCTGGTTTACAAAGAGCTGCGTGAGGACATGGGCCATTTAGGTGTTGAGAGACGTCTAACCCTCATCAGAGACCGTTTTTACTGGCCCCACATGCAGAAGGACATTGAGCACTATATAACAAAGGAATGCAGCTGTCTGAAAAACAAGCGCCCCAATAAGCCAACCAGAGCACCTCTCATAAACATTACTACCACCTACCCATTTGAACTGGTCTCCATTGATTTTTTACATCTGGAGAAATGCAAGGGAGGGTATGAATACATCCTGGTTGTGATGGACCACTTTACGCGGTTCGCCCAGGCTTACCCCTGCAAAAACAAGAGCGCCAAAACAGCAGCTGAAAAAATATTTGGAGATTTTGTCTTGAGATTTGGTTTTCCCACTCGGCTCCATTACGACCAGGGCAGGGAGTTTGAAAATAAGCTGTTTGCAAAGCTACAAGAATACAGCAGGGTAAAAGGGTCGAGGACAACACCGTACCATCCTCAAGGAAATGGTCAGGTAGAGCGATTTAATCGGACACTGTTGGCCATGCTTCGCAACCTCCCCCGAACAGCTAAAGCTGACTGGAAGACATCTCTGGCCAAAGTAGTCCACGCTTATAACTGCACACGCAGCGAAGCGACTGGATATGCCCCCCACTTCTTGTTGTTCGGAAGGAACGCCAGGCTCCCAGTTGACCTGATGTTTGACCTCATCGTAAAAGACCAAAGCCATTCATACAGAGATTACGCTGCAAAGTGGAAGACTCGCATGAGTGATGCTTACAGGATGGCCTCCGAGACTGCACATAAAGAGAGCAAACGAGGAAAAGCACTCTATGACAAGAGGGTTTATGGTGCAGAGTTGGAACCTGGTTGCAGAGTGCTGGTCAGAATTCTCAATGAAAAAGGAGGACCAGGCAAATTAAGATCTTTCTGGGAAGACACTGTGTATGTAGTGACACAGAGGCGAAATCCGCACAGTCCAGTGTATGAAATCAAAGCCGAAAATGGAAGAGGTCGAGTCCGTGTGGTCCACAGAAATCTTCTCTTGCCATGCAACTTCTTACCAGTGGAGGAAGAGATCTTACAAGCAGACCAAGATAAGAAGAGACACAGAAATAACAAAGGACGATATCCACAAACAGAGCAAGAAGACAGTTCAGAAAGTGATGATGATTGGAGCGGGATCACAGGATGGCCAACAAGGCACCAGGATCAAAGTGTGGAGCAGCAGTGGGAAACTGAGCCTCCAGGTGATCCAGGAAACACTGCAACTGAAAATCAAAACCTTGAGGATGATAACGAGAGGGACGACCTTCATGAGGACATTGAGATGCATGAGCATGAAGGTTCTCGAGATGTCAATCTCAGTCAGCCTGAAACAGAGAGCAGTTATCAAGAAGAGGACCAACCATCACTGGCTGAGGGAAGAAAGTATCCTTTCAGAACACAAAAAACCAAAGTTAAGATTTACTTACCATCAGTTAGGACAGCCCGTTATGGCATCTGATTGAAATGATCTAGTAAAGTTGTAGGTTTACTGTGACAGCTAAGTTAGAATTAGTTTAGTTCAGAAGTTCACTTCCTGTTCTGATAACATCTTTGTGTTTATAATGCGTAAATGTTATTAACATACACAGAAAAGATATGTTTTATTTTGAACGGGGGTATGATTTAACAGTTTGTTAAGGCTACTGTACCATATGTGAAGTAGGAGGTAAAAACTATGTTAAAGTGCCTTACTCAGAGGGAATACAGATACCCATGCAAGGGATGGATGTAGCAGTGGACTGTCATCGTGCACAATGACACCAGCTGCAAGCATATGGCAGAAAAGGGAGATATCTGTTGTGTGTAATACTGTAGCAGCAGTAATGTATTTTTTTGACATTTGTCGAACTCTGACTCCTACATAGTTGTAACTTGCCTGAAAGCAATACAAATTGCCACAAAAGCACAGATTTTGCCGTATGACAGGGACGCCATTTAATTTTTGAGGGGAGAGTGTAAGGGAAAATAATGCATACGGACAAATTAGTCAACCCCCTTGCCCCATAATGTAATGTTTATTTGCTGTATGTTTTTTTTTTTTTTAATTAGTAATTCTCTTACTCATTAGACACAGCACTAATTTTACTAGATAGTGTAGTCTTTGGTCTCACCATAAGAGGGAGTTTCCCTTCAGTGAGCAGGTCAGAAGAGCGGAGTCTACTGAACCTGCTGTACAAAGGAAACACCGAGACGAAGTTGACTGTGTGCTGTGTTTGTGTTTTAGGTAAGCTGCAGAATAGATAATACAGATACAATGAATGAACCAGAGAGGGGAGATAATACAGAAAGTTGGCCGTTGTCTGTATTGTTCGTGTCGCTATTCGTTCGTGACGGTTTTAATGTCAGAAGCTATATCGCTAGCATTTAGCAGCTAAAGCTAACGGACGAAGAGCAGTGGGCTATGTTGGTGGATTTTGAGTAATGCATGTGTGGTTAACCATGATCACAGGGATATGAGAAGGGGAATTACTGATGTATTCTTTAGATAAAAGGTCAGAAGAGCGGAGTCTACTGAACCTGCTGTACAAAGGAAAGACTGAGACGAAGTTGACTGTATGCTGTGTTTGTGTTTTAGCTGATCACTAAAGGCTCAACTTTAAAAAAATCCACATTTGTCCTGGTCATCCTTTCAAGTGTGCAACAATGTAGTCATGAGTTTGAGTTTTGTTTGTTAAAAATGTTGTGTTAAAAGGTTTCACAAGTCCTCTTGTACCGGACATTTTAAACCAAAAACCTCTCCGCGTGGTAGAAACCTTCAGCTGCAGCTGTTTGACACACATGAAAATCAGCTACAAGAGTTTAAAGAAACAGGAAAAACTAAGGTTTTCTCACGGTTGTGCATGGGAGACTTGATGAGGAAATAATAAAATCTTATAACTCCAAGATGAAACTTCCCGGGCTCGCCTCGCTCGTGGATTCTGCTCTGGGGAAGGAACAACCACAGAGTGACAGCTTGTCAACTGAGACCCAAAGTCCAGCTCACGGCAGAAGTCAGTGCTCAGCCACATATCTGCTCATTTTATCATCGACTCACTCTACTGGCAACTATGGGATACTATTATGGGGTAAAATGAATCCACCATGTCAAAAGTGCTCAGACGCTCAATTGTACTGCATAAAATGGCATTCAAGCTTTGGTGAGCCGGCTCATTGGTCACAGTTCACGGCTGTGGGTCGCAACTCAAACCTTGAGTGTTACGATCCACGAGACTCGAGTCATGACCCATGAGATATGAGTCGCAGCTCACGAGACGTGAGTCAGATGAACCACCGGAAGTAGAATGGAGATGTTTGCGGCACCAGCCTTAGTGTTCACACTGGACTGTCGCTACCAGATACTAGCAGATGTCCGCCACCTAGAGTTAAAAGAGGTTTGGTGTGAAACGGTGCAAACGTCACAAATCCTGCTCCACACTTTTTCTTTCACAGCTCTGTTGCGATTTATATGAAGAACTTCCAGCCAAACACAAACCACAATTATGAATTTCTCCTTCATTATCAATTTTCAAATGCTTACACTTCCGTGAATCAAAGGGGACATGGTCCAGACATCATTACCAAATACAAGCCCCTATTGGTCACAGTTTGACCTAGTTATAATTTTCGAAGAGCCCGAAAGCGGTTGTAGAAACTTGCATAGTAATGCAAGAATGTTTAACGCAGAGACTAGAAACATACATTTATTTCAGGAAATAGTGGGGGAGGACCCAAAACACAGGAGAGCAATTTCTGTAGCGGAAACGTAAACATTTATTAACTAAACTTAAGCAGGACAAAACCCATAGAGAAACAAAAAGGTGACCTGACTCTGAGGAGCAAAAAACCAGACACTTATGTACACTGAGGGTAATTAACTAAATAAAGATAGCTGTGGATAAACAACCTGAATCTGGTGGGACAAACAAAGCAACTCACAGCCTGACCAAAAACAACAAAAATACCAAAGTAAACAACAGAACCCTCACAGTTTACAACGGCTTTTCATTGAATGTGTTCACTTGAATGTGTGTTGCAAAGGGCGGTGTGATTGCAGCTTAAGACACAATTCAGCCAATTTCAGATGGAAACAAACAACAAAGTCGATCAACAAGCTATAAATACATTAGAATAACTACAAATAAAAAGTCTTCAGTTTAACAGGTCTTCAAGGAGAACCTCATACTTTCAGGATGGAAAAATCCTTTAGTCCAGATCGAGTTCTGACGCTTGTGTTCGGTCTGCATTCAGACTGTTGTCAAGCAAACATTCTTGTTTCAAACCAAAGCTTGTAAATAAAACCAGACAACTAAAAATGTTTTCACTCATAATGCCAGGAATTACAAAGGGCGGGGCAAAGCAACTAAAGACAAAAATTATGGAAGTCCTGCGCTTTACAATCCTTGTCGGGACAGTTCGCTTATTTAAACTTTGTATTTCGTCCAGTCTGCGTCAGGTCTGAATAGACTGTTGATGCCCTTTTCTTTAAATTATGTATTTTGTATTTAGAAATATTCTTTCAGACGGTACTGATGTGTAATTTCTGTTGACCTATTGTGGATGTCCATCTATACAATGACATTACGCACTGAGACAAGCTTTTTTTCTACTTTCAACATCTCTCTCATTTCTTCAAAATACCACATCTTTTGTGATGATACAATATTAGCATGTAAAAGGGTGTCCTGTTGTTTACGAAGTATTAATCCGTTTTTATATGTTTGTCTTTCTTGTTTGAATTGTTTTTAACTCTAAGGCTCTTGCGGTTACTTGATTGCTCCACGTGTTACCTTCCTGCTTAACCACTGCAGTTAAGAAAAATAGATCTTTTTCTTGACATTTCTTTGTTACTACCTTGCCTGTATTCACAGCAGCTCACCTCTTTCACCTTAAATCCCAGCCACCTGCTTTAGCTTTTTTAAGAACGAACTCAAAGTAATTACAGCAGAAATAAGGTTGCAACACTTAACTTGTCAAGTGTCTCTCAAACCTGGTTATCTAATTGAGGCTCTTATCCTTTATAAAGGGGGCAGATTCTCTTCTATTTCTAGCTCACATTCAAATGAAAACAAAATACCTCCTTCTAAGCCTGCCCTGTTTTGGGTTTCCCCAGTTTTTACATCACTGCCAACTTCCTGCATCAGCAAAAACTGTGTTTACATGGGGTACTGATGCTACAGATCTAACATTATCTCAGCACATCTGAGACGTAATACACATTTTTGTTCATGAAAATAGGAGTTCTGAAGGACAACAAGTCAGGTGTAATACCTTTTTTTGGGGGGGGGGTCCATGGCATAAAAAGCTTGTAAGCATGGTCTCATGTTTTTTTCGTCTCCCTTTATCTGCAAAATGTGTGAGACGCTGAGACTGTGCATTCCATAGACACTAGCTCCTGTCTTTGTCAGTGTGATTCAGAGCAGCATATTTATTAATGTTTAGAATCACAGAGTGGGTTTTCTCTCAGCATCTAACTAGATAGATTCTGCTGTCACAGTTCCCGCCCATCTCATTGTCATGGTGGGTGAAGGACCCACATGCAGGAGATCAGGGGCAGAGAAGGACTAGTAGATGACAAATTGTTTGCAGTAACAAACTCAAATATGCACCATATTTACTGAGATTTCATGTTAACCAGTAACAGTTTTGACAACGATAGCAGCTGTTATTTTGCTCAGCTAAGGCTGACATTGGGGAGCCTTGATGTAAGCATTAGGGCTGTGTTTTAGCAAGAGCCTAGCGATACGATACATATCACCATCCCTCATCATCCCTAAACAGTAACAGAGACAATATATTACAATTTTTAACAGCATTACTTCATAAAATACTTTCTGAATGCTAATTCACCTTTCACATGAATACATATATTTTTTAAATTATCAGAATATTAAGCACTGAAACTGAATTTCAGATACAAGTTAGTTTTATTGGAGCAAATTCCAAGTGCTTTTCTTTTGACAAAAAAAAAAAAAAACTATATGTAAACAGTTTTTAAAACTTAATGTTAATGTCTGATTTCCACGACTAAAATATTTTACAGTGTATAAAAAAATACAAACTTTAATGATTTTAAGCAATCAGGTTCTTTGAGTGTGATTAAGAAAGTAAAGTGCTATATATTTCAAACTCAGCTTAAATGCACTTTATGCAAATGGATGCTGGATTAAATAACTAGTGAAACAACAAATACTCTCAATCAAATTTCCCATTTCACTTAAAACGGAGTTGTAAGTGTCATTGAGCTCTGGAACAACAACCACAAGTCTAACTGAGGAAAAATCTACAGCGAGATCCCGCTCTTTACAGTCGAGGTCATATGTGTTTGTGCAGGAAAATAAATCATTGTCTCAAACTGATCTACTCTCTTTGACCTTTTTTTCCTTCCTGTCTTCCTTGCTAAGTACCCCCCCCCCCACACCTTCAATTTCACTAATGCTTTCAGCAAGAAGCGGTGTTACATTTTGCATTAGCCATATTTCTTCTTCTGTCCTCCTTCTGTTTTTTTCCATTAAGATCCTCATAACATGCTGAATGACACAGTGCAGGGAGGTCAACTCTTTGTAGTATCTTAAAGATGCATGCGTAAACTGTTGTAAAAAAGTAAGTATCGAGAATGTTAACAGTTTTAGCAACATAAGAGACAACCTCAATGATGGGTAAAAAAATGCCAAAAAGAAAGATGGCCCCACAAGATAAACTTTAATAACTTAACTCATGTTCCTGCTTTTCTCTCCGAGTCTCTGTTTGCTTTTGGATTGCTTTTAAATTAATACAAATTTCATTAAATCATTCTTCCCAGAGTCAAGTTCAGAGGGGGAGGAGGGTAGTTGGTAACCATCAGTAAAATTGTCCTCCAGCTTCAGCTGGACACCTAAAAAAGAAGTTCCAGCCTCATAACCTGAATGTTCTATAATATTGTAATCACCAGTTGGCAACCAAAATAAAAAAAAATAAAAAAACTTGGGACATAGATGGATATTCCTTGTTCCACAGTTTATCACAACTGTAAGACAGTAGAAAAGATCTCTGTTCTTCAGTATCTCTATCACATAAAATCAACAGCAATGTTGATTTTAATTTTAAAAATGCTCATTTTGTGTCTTTCTGTATTGCTTACCTTATTGCTTCATCATCTGGACAAAAACAAGCAGTAAGAGTGGAACTTTCCCTCTGAAACTTTCCTTTGTATCAGTAAACATAATGTTTAGCTTAATTAACCCTTTCCCCTACTGTGGCAGAGCGAAGTCGATTCAGGCTTGGTAACTGTTACCACGACAATGTCGAACCACGTATCAGATAGTCAGCTTCTTGTAAAAAATGATCTAAACCTTAAAAACAACTAGATTCATGTGCTAATGTTTGATTTTTTTAAAATTTCTTTCATAAGTGACCTGTTTGTAAAGCCTGTGTCCTTTTTTTAAGTCAAATTTTCTGTAGAGCTGCAGGAGTTCATTAGAAATTCATACATCTTGGTTGTGGGTGGGACTGTTGACATTAGTTCCGCTTATTTCCCAGCATTCCTTTGTTTACATGCTTACCCACTAGCTTATATCACCTCACAAGCCCAAGGTAACAATATCCTAACAAAAAAAAAAAAAAAAAACAGCAAGCAATATTGACGCTATCCAGAAGCACTGTTTGGAGCCAGATAGCAGCTCAGACAGGGAAAGCAAAGATGTACACTGATCTATTTGTCTGCAAGTGGATGATTCAGAATTAGAGCAGAGAAGGGAAACTTTGGCCCGCTTATGGCAGTTGCTGCATCACAAACCTAAGCTTTTTCAAATGCAGGTTCTTGTCTGCTCATGATCCAACATGATTTAAATCAAGAAAAACTCAAAAATGCTGTTGCAATCCTAAACTAGATGTGTGCGAATTTTGGTGAATTTTCATTCTTGTGGTGGTGGTCAAATTTTCCCTCAAAGTATCTGTTAACAAGAAGAATAAATATTCTAAAAACAAAAAAAGAAAAATTTGCAGTTTGGACTGAGTGTGTCTGTGTATTTTGTGTTCCACTACACATTGTTCACATCTGTTTGGGCTTAATCCTTTCTTTTGAGGTCTTTTTGGGGCTTTATGTACCATTCTGAGTTTTTTATGTTGTTGCAAAAACAAAATGGTCCTCGCAGTTCTTGACTGCTGCAGGCCATTTTTATTTTATAGATGTCCTCCATCATGAGAAAAATGCTACAAAAACATGTTAAAAACAACAAAAACGTAATTTTCATTGGAGTGGGTCTTGAATGAATCTGTATGCATCAGAATGGAGCAGAGATGGAAGCTTTTGGCTCGCCGTTGTAGGTCCTGCATCATATCTACAAGTTTTTTTCCAATAGTTTTTTTATATCTGCTCCTGATTCACAACGGTTTGAATAAAGAAATACTCAGAAATGCAATTAAGTAAGCTAATTCTCTTTATTTATGTCATCCATCATCAGAAAAAATGACACAAGAACATGTTAAGAAAATCATTTTTATCGGAGTGGGTCTAAAAGCGTGTGTCTGAGGGTGTCTATTCCCTTCTGATAATGGACACCTTGTTGGGCATTATCCCTTACATAAATGGAGTGTATTAGCTGGTGACGCATTGTGTAGGCATTCACGTTGATTGTGTAAGCACTTCACTGTAAAATGCTTCAGATCAGTGCAAAGTTGCTTCTCCCCACTTCAGATTTACAAAATTACATTAATTGCAAAAAAGTTGAAGAGTTAAGTTAGTTGAAAGAATGTAAACACTGGTGTTTACATTCTTTCAACTAACACACGTGAGTTGCATAGATTTGATGATAATTAGTTGGAGGGGACTCAGAAAGTCCAAAAACAGTAATCCTCTTGGGGTCAGGCAGATGATCAAAACATCACCAGGGTACAAGGGTGTAATAGTTATTTGGGACAATTATGGGCATCATTTTTCTGCACATGCATGCTTTTACAGACTGACAGTGTCTGACACTCCACATGAAAGTGGGCTCCAGGAACACAATCTAGTGAAACTGAGTTGTGCACTCTGAGGATTGTTTTTTTTTAAATTTACATTTGTGTTTTTTTTTTACCTGTCCTTCTTATCTATTGTTATGTGTTGAAATATTTTCCTTGTATCTATTAATCTCCCTTACTCCTGTCCTTCAGTTTCATTAAATCTCCAACTCCTCTTTGTTCAGCCTTACCCACCTCCTCTTCCTCTGCCCACCAATCTCTCGATTGTCTTTCCCATGTGATATCAGTCCTTAGCTAATCCCTTCGTGATGGATAACGGCCCTGTTGCACAGCGCCCGAGGTGTTAAACATCACAACAGCTGTGAGAGTGTGAGAGGCAGATATTAAAGACTTGTAGTCTGTGAGAAAGAGCAGGGACAAGAGATTGAGAGCTGCTGAGAAAGTAATACATTCAAGCAGGAAAATCTGCCAGAGCTCACTTCTTCACAGACATGTCTGTCAGTGCATGTCAGTAAGCTGATTTATTCTTGGTGTCAATTTCTGATCAAAAAAACATAAAACCTATAACATGAATGTTTAATAACGATGATGATTTTTTAATTTGAAAGATCTCATTGCAAAATGAGACTGTCTTCTCTAACCGTCTCATTTTGCAAGAACAATTTTAAGCTGATTCTTGCTAATCAGCTTAAAATTATTGAAGAAAAAACAACAGTCACATCTATTAGACCAGACAGGACATGTCACTCATGACCCAGTTGCATACAGTGCATACAAGCCGCTAGAGTGCTTTCTTCTGCCATAGTCCATTGAGTTCAATTCAGTGGTCAGACTGCTAATAAACAGCCACCCTCGATGACCACTGCCTTGCATTTCCTCTAAATCCTTCAAAACTCAAAGAGCCTGACAAGTAATAAAAAAGTGATGATATGCAATAATATATGGGAAAAGGATAACATTTGTTTGGAAATAACATTTTTTATCTATAATATTTAGAAAGTTATGATTAACCATACGTCCAATGAAGTGGACATCATGCATCACCCAGTAATTTTTAACATATATTATATGATTTATGTGTTGCTTCTTGTGGCTGTTTTGATTATAACTCAGCAGATAATTGTTATATTTAAAGCTATTTATAGATATTTCATTAAGATATACCATATTGTACAGATTGTCTGAAGTTTGAGTTGCTATGATAACTATTTCCTCATAGTTTGTACATTTTAAACCCAGCAAAGAATAAGGCAGCCTAGAGAATAGTCCATGAAATTCCATCCAGCTCCTGTGATAATGACTGTAGTGAGAGCAGTGTTGATGATTGGCTGACTGAGAAGAATAGTCATAGAAGCTGAGGATGATAGAGATACAGCCAGCAAAGTAGATGCAGAAAGTGAGGATGATGAGGGATAGGATGTAGAAGATGGTCAGCATGATCCTATATGAAGCTTAGTGGCTCTAGAACTGATAAATAGTGGCACTCCACAGTAAAGCAAAAGTGGACGACATAGTGGGACCCCACAATCTGTGAAATGGAGAGCAGTTACTACAGTAACCTCTGAGTTAGGTTTAGCACAGAACGTGAATACTTAAGAGCAAATAAACCTGTGTTATACAATGTGCTACTGTGCCCTGGATCCTTGGCCAACTTTCATTCAGCCTAGGTGTGATGATCATGGAAGTGTGAAGATGTGTCCAAAAACACTTTTTCTCAGAGCGTTGAGTACGTGGTACAAGGGACTTGGAGCTGGTTTTCAGTGCAACACTATGGGAAGCTGCATTGTAGGCTGTAAACTGATGGAAGAAATCCAAACAAATAACCATGATGTGTGCCACATAATGACTTTCTGGATCCTTCCATTTTGGGAAAAGTGGAAACATCTAAGGTCGCAATTTTCAATTGCAGCATCAAGAGGAAGGGCATATTTGAACTGGACACATTTGGTTTGCTGAAAGTGAACCAGAGTTCTTTTCCCCCAATAATCCGGAACAAAATTTAAGTCTAAATACACCCAATCGGACCCTTGTGTGGGACCAGGAACTGCTCTTGGACCCATCTTTTGAGGTGGTCTTGGTTTGTTTCCAATCGAACTGAGCTCCAGTTCGCTCCGAGTTTCCTCAGTGTGAATACGTTCCATTCTCAACTGAATCAAAAGGGTCATTGTAGCCGTGTGTTGCAAGATGTAAATACAGTAGCGAAGCAACAATGACACACAGTAACTCATTTAAATGT
This sequence comes from Adrianichthys oophorus, assembly GCA_036245035.1. Lineage (NCBI taxonomy): Eukaryota > Metazoa > Chordata > Actinopteri > Beloniformes > Adrianichthyidae > Adrianichthys > Adrianichthys oophorus. Next base: position 25,402,754 of record BSAI01000015.1, read on the forward strand.
GCTCGGATGAAAGCAGGCTCATTAAAACAAGTCTTAACGTGATACACTTTTCTTCTCACACTGTGTTCCCGACAATCTATATGTCACGGACACTTGTTAGTGTACCTTCATAGACGACTCTCCTCAGCAGTGTGTTGCTAGCATCCTCTGAGTTAAAGCAAACATAGCGTTTCTTCTTGCCAGTAACCATCTTGCAGCATGCCTCCGCCATACCTGACCTTCACACAGACGTTCAAAACTGGTAATCGAAATATGCAGTGTTAATAAGTGAGTTGTCACAACAAGGATTGCAAAGCGGAGCACCTCCATCTTTCTCTTGTGGTTTTGACCCAACTCATAGTTCCTGGCCAATGATTGAACAGATGTTTTGTCACATGGTTTTGTTTACAAGCTTTAGTTTCAAACAGAAATGTCCGGTAGAAACCAGTTTGAATACAGACCAAACGCAAGCTTCAGGACTCAATCTTAACCAAATTAAGTGGACTTTTCTAGTCTGAACACAATTTAAGACATGACGAAAAATTCACAAAGATTTATGCCAACTCTCTTTCTTGGTAAAAAGACGTAATAATTCCCACTTCCAATCTTGCCACATTTTTCGCATACATTTTTACACTGTTATATAGACAAATATTCACAAAACCACAAATAAATCGAAGAAGTGAAAAATAAACTATAACAAAAAGCATCTTCTGAAACGTGCACATTTACCAGCTGACTGCTTTACAGTGAACACTAGTATGCTTAATTTCTTGATTTATTAACAAAAGATCACAAGCTACCCCAGCATTTTTATTCACTGCCTACAATTTATTTAGATTTTTATTTTATAGTTTCTCATGGAGAAACTATAAAATAAAAATCTAAATAAATTTTAAAAAAAAATCCATGAAGACGCACAATTGTAGATTAAAAAAAAAACAAATGAACATCCTACAATCCATTCAATTGTTTTTACCAAAATGCATCTAAGACACCTACTGTGAGGGTTTGTTTGGGGTAAACAAATCTATAGCTCTTCTGCCTGTTTTCCAACAAGCTCAGCTTCCCATCATTTTCTGCTTATTACATCGACTGTGTGGCGTAATTGTTTTGTAGTTATTTGTAGAGCTGTAGTGCTACCTTAATGATAGCCCTGAAGAATTAGTCTAATATAAATTCTGAAATGAAACCTCCAGGAAGTGGACGAGGACTCTGTTTAATATGCAGAAAAAGATGAAAATGCAAATAAAACCAATCACAACTTTGAATTCTGTAGGAAAATCTTGGATTGTGCTCCAGATGTGTTTACATATTTCATGTGACTAGTTTCATCAATGTTCATTTGGCTAGTGAAAAAGATCAGCGACAAATAAAAAAAAATGCTGACCTTTGGTGTACAGGTGACAGAGATAAAAGTGAGAAAAGGTGCGTTCAGATTTGCATGTTTACTTGTGTTGTCATGCTTGGTTCTCCAGGTTCTCCTCCCTGTCTTTGCTTTGCCCTCTGTACCTGGCTCAAATTACTTAGCTCACCTTACCTGTGTGTTCCTTATTTGAGCCCTTCAGTCATCTGGTGCCAGAGCGTAAGTGTTGTGTTTTTCTCCTGTGCTTGCCTAGATTTCTGACCCGGTTTCTTTTATAACCTGTACATTTGCCCTGAAATGTATTTGGTACCTTAGATTTAATTTTGGCTGCACAAATGTATTGTATTCCATAGATTAAAGTCCGGCAATGTAACTTATGTGTCAAGACCTCCTTTGCCTATCTGCTATCAACTCCTACGTCAAGGATCACTGTCATTCCTTATTTTCCAGATGGACAGGAGGATCCTGACATCTATTCCAAGCTCCAGAAACCTGTTTCACTTAGTCATCCCACTGAGCCATTCTCCAAATATCTCCCATCTTAGTCTGTCTCTTGGGCTTCCACCGTACTCCTCACACATGTTAAGAATTTGTTTCCTCAAATTGTCAATGCCATTTAGCAAGTGTAAAAGTTCATCAGAATACAGGTCAAGGCTCACCCTTGAATTAACTTTGGTTGGCAGTTCTCTTGCAGTTTCAGATGGATGCTGTTCAAAGGTCAGTTAAATCTTTAACGGCAAAGTTGACATCGGCCCCTTCGACATACTGTATTTCTTTGACCATTTACACCTTCAATGTGAATCAGCCGTACCGCAAAAAACAGGCTGCTAATGAAGACTCTAATGAAAAGACTCCTAAAATAATTTTTAAATGAATGACAAACACATTTATATTTAATTTATTTGTATTTAGTTTCTGATCAGAAGACTCAATGACTCTACTCTTTACGAATTTGTGAGGACTCAATCATCAGTTCCATGTTAGAAAAAGTGAGTAGAACATCAATCACACAGTCAAATCTTTCAAAGCATTGTGCTTCATGGCAGAATGACACAGCGGGTTTGCTGTTTTTAACTAACCTTCATTGCTCTGCAGCCATTTTGCCTCAATTCCAGATCTGGGACTGCCCCTAAATGTGTTTCGGATGAGCATTTTTGTAAAGGTTAAAAAAACACTACTCTGCATGAAATTTCAAAACAAAACAGCTCTTTGTAAGACATGAGGGTTGTTTTATGTTGCAAGCTGCTTCAGTGTATTCAGCTAAGACATTGAATTTATTGAAATGTTTTTTTTTTAATTCATGGATATTTCCCTTCTATTGTTTAGTCCCATATCTAGTAAAGGAGATTTCAAAAACCAGAACCTCCCTGTGTAGGCTACAGTCTTCCACATAGCTAATACAAGCGTGCAAAACACGCACAGGTAACATAGCTGTTACATAGTGATAGTTTCTTCATAGACGATGGAAGCTCTTCTGAGTTTGCTGAATGATCCTGCTCAGCATTTATTGAACAGAAAGCAGGACATGAACAATCCCCTACATCCAACAGTCAAAATGAACAGTGACAGTTAGGCTGAATCTGAATCCTTACCCTACTCCTACAACTTCTCCCTATCCTTACATTTAGCCCTCAAAATTGAGAGAAATAGAAAAGAGTGGCTTCAAATCTGGTCAGCACTAACCTTAATGAAGGCCTTTACCAGGGTGTGCATTACATGTGCAAAAAGACCTTTGCCTCAGAGTTTTGTGTTCATCTCATTCATCAGTGCAGTCACATCAACAGCAAAGGCTAAATCTGCCTTCCAGTCTTTATCTGAGAGCTTTGGGATGTATTTGCTTGTCATTTTTCATTTTAATTTTTAAATCTAAATTTTTAACTTCTAAATCTCAAAGTCACACTCTATTCAGCAATGTCCCTAGACTGTACCCTCCTTTGTAACACAAGTCTGTCCCATTTCATTCCCAGTACGTTCATTTACCTTTGTGACCAGCTCGTTCCCCGTCAGTGTCCCTTTCAGTGCGCACTGCAGCCAGCTCTTCTGTGATCTTGAAACCCATTATCCCACCAACGAACACAGTTAACTGCACTGTGTCACGGACAGCACAGCTGTTGTCCAAGTCAAGGAAAAAGATTTCCTAAGTTGTCCTTGATCCTCCTTGTCACAGTGTGCTTGGACAGTGGGACCTTTGCGAAAGGATTTTTTTTTTTTTTTTTATATCTGTGCTGCAGTCTCTCAAGATCCCGGGCACAATTTGAAGTGAGGCTCGTATTCTATGGGGATCGATCTCATTTAGCTCAAATCTCATGAATGCTGGAAATGTGTTTGTTTTGTAATTTCCCTGTAACCTCAAACAGGACGGACAGAGTCAAGCAAAGGGCCGTATCTGGCCCGGCCATCGTACAATGCTAGGTCTGGCTTAGAGAATGGATACACACATTTTTTTTAAGTTTTTAACTTTTTTGGTAAATCTCTACACTTTTCACTTACATTTATCCTGTGGTGGAGCTAGAACATTCTATATGGGGGGAGGAGGGGGGCGGGGTCGCAATGCTTTGAAAGGGTGGCAAATGAGAACAGCAGAGCGGAAGGAAGTCCATTACAAATGATGATCAACAGATACGCATTATTGCAATCTTAAAATTGTTAATAATCTTAAAACAGCAGCCTACTTTTAGCAGATGTGCACAAACTAATGTCAACCAGTTCTGAGTTCTGTATCCCTCCGCCAGTAGGGGAAGCCGCATCGCGCTGTCTCGCGATATGGTTTACATTTAAATGTGAGTAATGACTTGTTGTTTTAGCAAGATTTTTAAAGTTATAAAACCAATATCGATGACATCATCGAGGGGGTTGTGCCGGTCAGTGCCATCTGAATTTAAAGACACTATCTCTCCATGACTCTCCATTTGGAGGGCTAAATGTACAGGTAGGGAGAAGCCATAGGGGTAGGGTAAGAATTCAGATTTGGCATTATTTCTTTTTTTTTTTAAATTTTATTATTACTGAATTCAGTAGTATTATTTAGTATTCACCTACAAAAAGGACTTCAAGAACAACAGAAAATGTAACTATTCTTTTGGGGCCATGCACTGATTTAGAAGCCACAGATGCACAACTTATTGTTAGGGAGTTTGAGGCGACAGTTGTTATGTTGTGCAACAAAGATTTTCACAAAATCCAGTGGTTTTGAGAATGGCGAGATTTCCCAAGAAGTTGTCAGCCACAGTTGAGCGCAAGTGATTTTTTAAAAAGTTTTAAAGTTGGAAAGTTGCATTCACATTCTGCTGTACAGTAGGGAAGTTTGGGCACCCCAGGTAAAATGTTATATTATTGTGCATGAAGAACCCAAGGAAATGATGAAATTCATCTAAAGGCATCCGTTTACAGATGAGAAATTATTTTAACATGTCAAATAATGGCCTTTATTTCATTTTTTTAAGCTTTCAAAGTAACAGAAAACAAAATAATAGCTTGTGCAAAAGTTTGGACAACCTGCAGTTACTTTAGTATCTTGTAACTCCCCTCTTGGCAAGTATCACAGCTTGTAAATGCTTTTTGTAGCCAGTCAAGAGTCTCTCAATTCTTGTTTGATGTGTCTTTATGTATTTTCCATTCTTCTTTCCAAAAGTCTTCCAGTTCTTTCAGATTTCTAGGATGTCTGTTACACACTGCTCTTTTCAGGTCTATCCATAGCTTATCAATGATGTTGAGGTCATGTGATTGGGAAGGCCACTGCAAAACCTTCAGTTTCTGACTCTTAATGTAAGACACAGTGGATTTGGGGGTGTGTTTAGGATCATTATTCATTTGTAGAAGCCATCCTCTCTTCAACTTCAACTTTTTTTCCTTTGCTCTTGATTCACAATGATTAGAATGAAGAAATACAAATAAATGCCATTTTGACAGTCCTGTCCTCCAGTAACTTTCATATTAGACCTTACATGTGTATGCTAAAAATATTTATGTGTGTTTAAAACATAGTTTTTTTTTAATTCCAAAATATTAATAAATGTGATCATGTACAGTTGTTGCCATTTCCAAAGGAAAACATACCTTGATTGTGGTTAAAATACTCGTTTTGTTTTTCATCTTATGCTCTGTGTTTATTGTTCTCTCTTCAACATGAGCCCCTTACAGAGTCCTGCAGCAGATTCATCTTTTTGCAGAAAGATGTAAAAAAACTCCTGTTCTGTTTTTTTATCAGACTAATTACATAGTCAAAGCTTCAAAGTAAGCATGCTCATAAATCACGATCCTCTTTTTAGAAATGTGCAGAAACTCACCAAATTACGGGTTTTCTGCAGCATCAAAAACCTAAAATCCATTAGTTGTGCTTTCAGATCAGTTCATGCATCATCTGCAGGTCTAAGGTAAAAGAAAACACATTATATATTAGCAGAAGAAAACAGTGTGCGTGTTTGAAGCTACAGAATGTGCCACTATTGGGTGAATCCTCTGAAGTCAGTCTGAGAACAGACTGGGACTGTCTACTGTTGACTCTGCCGCTACTCAGTAAAATGAATTTAAAAAAAAATCATTAAAATGTCCTTTGTTTTCTTTAAATTAGAAAAAAAAAAAAAAAAGTTTTTCAAATGCCCTGTGAGTCATATGGTTTTGGTTTTTTCCTGCAAGCTGTGCCTGTTGCCCTCTTCAACTGCCACCAGCTGATGGGTATTTGGTTTATTTATTGTTCTTGCAAACAATGTTTGAAACTCCCTTTAAACTCCCTTTAAAGTCAAAGCAAAACTGTATCATTCATTGTTCCTTCAAATGTCACTTTGTAACTTTTGTAGTATTTATGTTTAGAAAAAAAAGCTTGCTCCCCAGAGGTTGACGTGTCTGTCAACTTTACTGTTGCCCCGTCTATGGAAAGGCTCTTTTCTTCTTTTAAAGCCTTAGTCACAGCTGGCCTTAGGGCTAGACAGGGCCTTCTGCGGGTCAAAAATGGGCAAACTTGTACAGTGAGAAAAACATCAAGGTCTTAGACCACTTAGCGAGATTGTAGTGCAAGAATGTTCATGTACATTCTCTATGGGAATGCTACGGCTGACAAGTAGGTGAGATGCAAGCGCACTGTATGGATTTTTCATTTATTTGTTATGATTATTTTTAATTAGATGTTTTCCTGGACAGATGTTTATGTTCATTCACTTCATATATATGTTGGCTAATTGAGGTAATTCAGATGTAGCTGTCATCTAAGTCAATTATGAATGAGGACAAATGATTGCAAAAATCAACATAGTGCTGTTTTGAAAGACACTCTTTCCATGGCTATGCTATGTTGTGGTAATTTAAACTGAACCATTTGTGGTTTTGTAAACTTCCAAGTTTGGGGCTAACTTCCAGTATGGTAGGGTAACCTTCTTGTGGAGCTTAGTAACTTTGCTTTTAAAACACATTTTTAAATGAGTAAATAAATCTGCCTAGGGGTAAAAAAAAAAAACTTTCTTACTAATAATTTCTATCTTAAGAAAAAAAAAAATTCTAGTCATGAGGGCGTTTTTTTTTTTTTTAAGGCTAAGATTACTTTGCTATTGAAAAATGTTCTTGATAAGAATTTTCCTGCGAGACAAAAGATAAGACATGTTGTTCTTGAAACAAGGGTGTTTTATACAGGGCTCCGTTTTTGCAGCGTGTAGATTTTTTTCACTCCATTCAATGCGGAAGTGTTATCAATAGTGCCAAAGTCCTGCTTGCATATTATGGGCATCTTTTCTAATTTACAGTTTTAAATAAATGTTCCTATTTTGAAGGCCTGACTGATTGCAGCTGTTGTGTGCAATTTCCCTGAGTCATGCTAAAGTAAAGGAAAGCAAGATGTAAGTGGCTGAGAGACCAGGAAACTTGTGCTGTATTTTTATATTGATGTGTCCACATAAAATGTCTCTAAAGCAACTGTACTTTGGGTCGAGCTACCGTCTACAACCCAAAACAGAGTTCTGCCTTGTTAGACCTCCAGCGAGTGTGTGGCGCAGTAAGTTGACTACATTTACATACTTACTTTTTGTTTTCTGAAATGACAACGATGTTCAGAGTGTCAATATTACAAGTGATATTCAGTGATCAAGATTACAAGACGCAAACTTGAAACAGTTTTAGACAACATTAGTTGAAGGGTCAGGGCATACCAGAGATACAACAAGCATTGAAGGTGTTTGTGATATAGCTATAGTGTTTTAGTCTTGTGCATGTGTTATAGTTCTGTGTGATCTACTGGACCTGGTCCCATGTGCAACTCTACCCCCTAATTCATTTAAAATAGAAATGTGGGGTTTGAATGAATACCAGTAATGAAAAAAGGGTCGCTTTTGATTGTATTTCACACAAACTGACAGGTCTTTTCACTGTACTGTTGAAAAAACCTCCCACATATTACCCCTCCACAAAGAAACCCCTTATGCTTTTTGTTGTTGAGCAAGCTGCAGCATGGTCAGAGGAAAGCACTCAGCCAGACAAAATGTTTTGTGTTCTTTTATTATTATTATTATTACAATAAAAACATTTTTTTGTGAATTCACTGAGAACTAAGACCAAAACAAACAAGCTGAAAAAAAAGCTTTTATACTATCTGGATCTGACATTACGCATTTTACTTTGCTGTTTAGATTGTCTTTGTTTATTGACATCACAGATTTAGGTGAGAGCAGAAATCCCTGACTTGATAATCATTTAATTCTTCCAGTTTCACATATTTCTTCAGACTGTGCATCTATAGAACCATCTAAAGGAAGGCATAACTTACTATGAGAGTGTATGGGGAAGTTTTGACCAAAGAGCATTTGGTTTGAAAAGAGCTGTAAAAACATAATGGAAAACAATCCATTATATAATATTTCTTGGTAATTTGATGAAGAAGGGATCTGGTCATGCTGAGAACTCAAATGTTTTCATCCTTTGCTATAAAACAGCTTCACTGTGCATGGTCTAACAACTCTTAGGCTTATTTTTTTTCTTATTTGTTTGCCAAGTATTGGAAAGGCCAAAGATCCATAATGTCTCAAACCTCAGACACTGCAGTTAGAGAATGCAGCAAAGATGGAGTGGTTTGTTTAGCTTGCAAGTCACACCAAGCCCCTGCAGAGAAGTACAGCTTCTGCTACTGCTTTCTCTGCTCACCAGGAAACCAGGCTTGCTCCTTTTCTTTCTTTCTGCAGTCGTGTCTGTGGTTTAGGATTCACCCTAGAATTGCTACATGGAGCTAGCAGAATGTTTTTAGCCTGTTAGCTACATGGAGGATGTCTGTGTTTATCTCATTTACTATGCATGAAAGACATGGATGACGTTAAGAGATCAGGTTGATTTATTTTGAAAAGCTCTACAAAAACATTAGTGATCATGCCTTGATGTTTGGTTCATGAAAATATTTAGAATCTCCTACAAGCTACTGAGAGCTCTCTCCACTGTGGCTGAACAACTGCTTCCGCAATGTTTGATGGCTTTCTGTCCCGCATAAACCCGAAGAATAAAATGAGGGTACTTTTGTGGAGGCGTTGATGAAACTAAAGTTCAGGAGGCCCGAGCAGACTGCTTTCCCATTCCACGCCGGCTCTCTGTAGCCACATAGCGAGTGTTTGCTCCAGCTCTAAAGTGTACCGCCTTACTCCAACAGCAGCAGACTGGATGGGCTAGCTAGATGCCCTGAAAGGGATCCAGTGGAGTAAGGAAATGAATGAAGTTCAGTAGAACTATGGATTGATCCACTATTAATAAAAAAGGAAATCGGTTTGCTGCTTTTCTTCACTCCTTAACCATCTGCTTGGTCCATTCTCTGATATGTTTAGAATTCATACCTAAATGTGGATCAGATTCCTCACTAGATTGTTCTTTGGTATATTCCTCCACAAAAAGTTTCAACAAAATGGAATGAGCCAAAATGTTGTGAGCCATGCTACATTGGCTGAATGCCACAGATAAACCTTTAACCTTTGAACAGTATGAATGTGTCCCATGCGCAGGTTTTGGGGGGGAGTTGAAAATAAAAAAAAAGAAGTATGTGTCTGCTTCTCTCCTACTTCACCCTTATTTACCCTTAGGTATTGAACATATGTTTGCTACAACCTGGCCCTCGCAGCAGAACCGTAGAAAAATGTGTATTATATTTTCATTCTACGGACTTACAGACTAGTCCACGACCTTAAGATTATGTGCGGGCCACCTGCATGCCCCACACAGATATGCTCATTTGTCACCAATGAAAAAAACTAAAGTAAAACTACAAAGATCTTAAAGTCTCACTCTGGTCAAAGCATTCCCTGTGGTCTTTTTAACTATGATTATGGCAGGGTTTTTTTTTGCCAAAATCAAAAACATGTATGCTTTTCTAGGACACAGTGGGACACAATAGTTCATTAGAAATCATGTATATCAACAATATGTTTACATGCTATCCCACTAGCTTACAGCCCCTCAAACCTCTACATTACAAAACTGTCAAGCTGCACAGTTTTGAGCCAGATACCAGTTCAAACAAAGAAAACAGACGTACATGGATCTAACCGCTTGCAAGTGGATGTATCAGAATGGAGCAGAGCAGGAAGCATGTGGCCTGCCAAATAACATTTGTACATCACAGCAACTACCAATACTCTCTTTTTCAAACCACATTTTTTTCATCTGCTCCTAATTCACAAGAATTTCAATGAGGAAAAACCCAGAAATGCAATTTCAAGCGTGAAGGGCCTATATAATGTTATTCTAAGCCTTTCAGAGTAAACTATTTCTATATATGATAAAGTAATACTTTTAGCACACTAATACATTATTTTTTATGAAATTTTCACAAGGTTTTTTCCCTACCACAATGTATGAGGCAATCATGGAACCGCCTTTCACTCCTAGTGGTTGTCGACCATTTCCTAATGTCAACCTAGTGGCGACCTCGGCAGTGTGTCTGCATTTCAATCACGGAAAAAATTAAAATGAAACAAAAATAAAAAATAAAATGAAAGCATTTTGCCAATCACCACTAGCTCAGGGGAGAAGTGGTGTTGGCAGCGCAGACTCATCCTGGATGGGTCTGTTCCCCCACTTTCATACATATAAAGGTGAGGACCCATTCATTCTCATGGATTGGGAGGGACTGGTGCTCAGTGAGCAGGGTTGGAGAGAAATGCTCAGAGATGTGTGAATGACACAACATACTGCTTGGGGGTTATTTTTTTTTAGTGAATTAACATTAAAGCTAAAAAAAAGTTGATTTTGCATGGTATAGGCCCTTTAAGTTCTTTATATGTGACCTCCATAAAACACAGTGTTTGGTCTTTAAAGGCCGTATTTTCAGAAGAAAAAAAAGGTTTGACTTTTTGAATTCCCTCCAGAAAGCCCTGAAAATATTTACCTTCATCCTTGTTGGATGTATTACGCACATAAAAGTCAAGTTTTTCTTTTTGTGTTATGTATTGATTTATGTATTTAAATCAAACAGAAAGCATACAGAAAAAAACAGCCTTTTACACAGTACTTCAAAAACTGTGTCAATCTAAGACTCATGGGTCCCACGTTTCATGCTCTTGCATTGCTGACTACAATGCTTCAAAGAAAAGATTCTGCAATTTCTGATGCTGCCAACCAAGGTTAATGGCAAACAGGGTCTATGGGTTTTTTGAGAGAACTCAAAACCTCTCATTTCAGTCTCTGTTCATGCCATTTGGAGCCATAATCCATGATCATCTATGGTCACTGAGCAAAAAAGACAACTTAAATCTCAAGACTAACTGAAAAAAAAATGTTTGTTTTATTTTATTTCTCCCCCATTCCTTTTATATCCCTGCTTTCTGTTACGTAGTAAAACAATTTTAAGGGGCAGTGTTTATTTTCTTTGTAACCCACCAAAAACTGTTAACCTAAGTCTGCATCTCCAAAACAGAGGTATATATCTTCTGTTTACATTTTCTATGGTGGGGAACCATGTGGTTGCTGTAGAATCAGAGTGAGTAATACTGTGGCACATATAACCAAACCCAATAACCCCTCCACATCTCGTTGCATCAATAGCGATATATAAATGATTTACGGGGAGACAAACTGTCACGGTGCTGCTGATATTGAAATCTTAACATGTCAATATCTCCGCCTCTCTGTTTTCCTATTGCTCTTTATTGATCTGCCATGTATTGAGATGACAATCACACATTATTTCAGCTGCTTTCTCCTGTGGCTCAAGCATTTTCTGCCACATGGCCTCCGAATGAGCAAAAATGTAATTCACTTTGCCTGACCTTTACAGATGTCACCTCCAGCCACCTGCAGCAGATCTCTGCTGTCACAGAGAGGCTTCTACATGAATGCTGATCAGCGGGGGATATTTAAATGGACAGATGGGTACAAAAGCTGCATTTTAAATAGATAATAAAGCTCAGAAAACAGGCCTGTAGACTTTAAAACAGAAGCTGTGTATAGGCAAAAAGGAAAAAAAAAACTGAATTGTATTTACATCAGACAAAATAGTCACAACGCTATAATTAAGCAACATAGGTCTCCTCAGTGCAGCAATGTAGTTTGCAAGCATTTAAGTTATTGTACCCCCACATGCAGGCAGATTTCACTGTGGGGCACTTCTTACCGCCAAGATATCATCTCAGAATCCTAAGGCTTTGTATAATGTAAACAGCAAATATAGAAAATTTCCAAATATTGCAGAAAATAACGACAAAAAATAAAAATACATTAAGGCATCAAATAAACTATTAAAATATTTAAAAAGTTTTCTCCCAGCTGAAGATTGAACATTGGTATCAGAGCCAAAGTTTACAGACCCTTGCTGTATTTAAAAAAAAAAAAAAACACTATCAATGACATTTTAGCTTTAGCCCTGTGGGTTATCTTCGTGATTTATTTTTCTGTTAAAATCCGTTTTTACGTCCAAATGCTCTGCACAGCACAAGTTCAAACAAATCAAACCACTTAAAGCCAAACGTAGTAAGTATTAAACAGGTAAAAGTCTGATGAATGCAAATGATTGAAATGGGCCTGCTTGGTTTTAAATGCTTTTTAGCAAAATAAAGATACTGTTTTAAGAATTAAAACAGGAAATACAAGGACACTGTGCTGTCAATCTAAGATTAGCATAAAACAAGCTTTTTCATATGGGCAAGGAAGAAAGGGCTATTGTCTCAGCACATCTCTGCATTCTGGCTCTATGATCACATCTGGATCACTTGGTTGAAAAAAAAATAACTTTTTGCAGAAAAATATTCTCTTATATAAAGTGTTTATGTGCATTTATCCTCAAATAAATCAACTTTTACTCCGAATAGCTTCAACTAGCAACCTGTTTTTGTCACAATTTCATTAATGCTGTTGTTTTATGCTTATCTTGCACACACCCTGTGTAGATGGAGTGTGCACAAAGTCACAATGAAATTAAAATGCACACACAGACAACAAATGTCTTTTTTTGATCAGAGTAGATTATGTTTTCTTGTCCCTTTGTCTGATGACTCAAATGTGATTTTTATCTGCCCCCTTGTTGACCAATGTCCATGTAATTGCATTTGGTTTTGTGGATGCTGAACAGAAGGAACTGGATTGCTCTTTAATTGAAGGAACATGCACGGTCATAGCTCCCAGTGCACTTTAATCAATGAGTATTGTCCACAGAATCACAAAACTTAGAATATTCTTGTATTGTATTTATCACTATGTGTGGTAATTTTATTCTGTTTAAACAATGTGGTGTATTTGGATGGTTAACTAATTCTACATCCAGTTTGGCAATATCCTTTATATAAAAATTAGAGAACTCACACAGGAGATTTTAAATGGAGCTGGGAGTCTAGAGCCACACCAAGAATGGTGGATATGTATTTAAAAAAATGCAAAGTGCTGATAAGACTGCTTACTGAAACACAATTTTTGCTTATCCATGTATTTTTCTCTAACACGCAGGTGGTCAAAGTTGCAGTTTACGATGAAGAGATATTGCAGATATTCTCTGATTGGTAGCTAACCTGGTAATAAGCCTGTCTAGAGAGCAATGTTTTAAACGTAACTTTTAATGTAGAAACGGTGTCGGCCTCTCTTACATGAGCTGGGAGCTTATTCCATAAGAAAGGGGCTCCTTCTTTTTAAAAGACCACTGGGAACACTTTCAGAATCAAAAGATGATCGAAGTGGAACTTTAAAATAATTACATGACAGAAAGTAAAACCTTTGTTTTCATGCAAATGCATCCATCAGAAATCATGATAATTTTAGGCCTTGTGGGATTGGTTTTAGTTCTGTTTGTTTTTTGAAATTTATAAAAGGTAAATAGTCAGCTGAAAGTCAACTGTTCTTTTTTCAAGGCAAACCCAGTTTATACGAATTTCAGGAATCATATGAATAGATGTTTCAAATGGAGAGAATGCAGTAACTTTTTAAAAATGTGTTTTAATGAAAGTGGTTTTGTCAATACAACTCAATAGTCTGAGCTAATGGTTATCTACGCTTCATGTATGTCGTCTTTTTTTTTTTGCATCTGAATAAATATTGTGCCCTCTTCCCAGTGATTCTTCTCTAGGTAAATGTAGTCTCACAAAAATAGCATAGGCTAATGTTTTCAATGAGCAAAAACCAAAAATTGATTCTGACACATTGTTTCTGCCATACAGTCTCCATTAGATTTAAAAGGTGAGTTGCAAACTTTAATAAGTGTTGGGCCACAGGTGGACAGATTTTTAGAAAAGCTGACATTTTTGTCTGTTTTACATTTAAGCATTCTCACACAATGTCAAGATGGAAACACACCAGCAATGATCTTTGAGAAGCAATTGTTGGCACATATCAAGAAATCCTTTCAAAAAACGATTTTCAAACCACAGGAGTGGAGTCCATAGTTGCACAATAAGAAATTCATTTCTACAATAGAAAGCTCTTAAGCTGCTAAATTCACAAAACTGGACTTCCTTCGATCTTGAAGTTCATAAAAAGCAAAAAAAAAAACAAACAAACAAGAAAAACATTTAACTAGATAGATAAAGTCTATTGTGATTAACAGTACTTGAGATAATCAGCAAAGACATAGCATGAAAGGTAGGAATACAAACGTGTATTTTCACAAATTTAATGCTTACTAAAGGTTAAAACAAAAACTCGTTGGGACAATGCATAAGAGTGTGTAAGTAGTGAAAACCTAATTTGGAATGGTGACTCACAACAAACTTGATAGATGCTAAATGCACAGGAAAGGAATTAACGGGTGCTTTCAGCAGCTAAACACCATCATGAGGAAGGCGGGCTCCCTGGTTCTTAGCTTAACTCTTTGTAGACAGCAATGAGGATAACCCTGTCAATGTTCAAATCCATCTTTGACTATGACACACATCTTCTACATTCACTTTTCTGCAAGTAGAGCTGTACTTGGCTGGTGAAAGCCTCAGAAATCAGTTTAACTGCTGCTTTAAGAGGGACACAACTCAAAGGATCAAGGAGCAACAGTTTGTGCAGTGGTCATTCCTTGATGCTTCTGGTTTGTCCTCAGAGATAATAAAAGTCTGTCTTTGAAGGTTTCTGCCAAAGCATTTACAGACGGAAAATTCTGTCATCAAGTAATATAAGATCCCTTTAAAGTGTCCAGTGAGACAATTGACAAAGAACGATGGACGAATCGAGTTGCATCATCACCCATAGAAAAAGCCTTATTTCTGGCTCTCACAAAATGAAGCCCAATCTGTTTCCATTGCTTCCTGATACCTGCGCCACCATTTTAAAACCAATCAGCAGTGATTGGTCCGGGTTGGTCTGAGTCATGTTTTTAGAGGAACCACAGTCACCAGTCACGAGTGAGCTTGTTCAAAGTCCACACCACTCCAACGAAAACGGGCTCGGGACATTCTGTCAATCAAACATTCAAGGTGGGGCCAGCGGGCACCACATGCTTTTACTGAGCCATCAGATTGGTCAGTTTATAACTTGAATAACTTTTGATAGAGTAATAACTGTCTAATAACTTTAATAGAAGTCTATGAAATTTCAGCTTCTTGGAACCAGCAGGTACTTCCTATTTGGGAAGATGAGTGGGGAGGGGTTGAGCTGTCCATTGTTTTTAAGGTCTATGGGTGAGACCAGCTCTCTAAGCTTTGGGGTCTTTTGTAAAATGTTTCAAAAAGCAGCTACATGCTCTGAGGTTTCATTCAATTTAGTTTAACCTGAGCATTGAATACTGACCAAATAATTAAATTACAGTGAAACAATGACCTCCTAAACCAAGTCTGTTGGTAAAGATTATGAGAAATGGTTATTAGAGATAAAACATGCTTTTAATATCTCAAAGATGACAGATTTTTTTTTTCTTCAGTGTTGGCTCATTAAATAAAACAGCATTGCTGCTTAGTACTTGTTTCAAACAAATTGGGCTTGTTGTTTGTTTTGTGTGTGTGTGCTAGTTGCTTGTGAATATAGCATCAGTTCTTTTTGGGGGGGGGGCTTATCTTCCAGAGAGTATAACTCATTTAGGCTTTTTTTTTTTTATTTGCTGCATGAATTGGTCCTGGTACTGTCCCAGTTATTAATAATAAAGAAAGAAATCCAAGTTATCTGTCCACTTTATTGATCTGACCACATCCCGTTTCCATGGTTACAGGACAGCCATGATGCCAAAGCCCACTTGTCTAACTTCAACACCTGACGGCACAACAGAGTAACCAATTGAGCTAAAAGGCAAAGAGCTAAATATTTAATGAAAGAGTGGTTGTGGTTGAAGAAACATTTGTGAATCAGTGAAAACACATCACTACATTTATAACATTCTTTACTATATGTAAACCGCTGAGTTTTAAGCAAAGGATATGTGCCACAGTATTAATTCTTAATTGTGGGGGTTACTGACTCTCATGGGCACTCCAGTCTCTGTCCACACCAACTGGCTGAAGATAAGGTCCACATTATTCTTTGTTAATTGCTGAAACGTGCTGTTGCACTTTAAGCTGTCTATTGTCTTAAACATCTGAACTGAGAGCCTCTAACAAATTGTTAATGTTTGTTGGGACTTGGTGTCTGCTCGAGCTGTCCAAAGTACTAAGTCATGATATCCCTCTACACTCAATCTCAAACTTTAATTATTTGTATAGCGCCGTTCATTCTGGTGAAACACAAAGCACTTTACAAAAAAGCAAATAAAATACCCATGAAAAATGTAGAGTGTTTTAAAAACAAATACACACAGAAAAAACAGAAAATCTACAAAAAGTAAGCACCTTTCCCTCCCCCAGTCCCTCCCTCTGTCCACCCAGTTCCCCAATTTAACCCTTAAACAGTCAAACTGAACAGAGACTAAAAACTGCATCTCTAAGAAAACAGTCTGGCTCGGTAATGCTGTGCAGAAACAGTGTTACCGGGATCCATTTATTTCAAGGACTAGCTCGACCACAGGGATCATTGCAGCACTGCCCGTCCAGCACAGGGCACACTCTGCAGTGCGGTAACCCAGCAGCAACAGCCCAACCGCAGGCAGAGCCAGTAGGACCCCAGAACAGAGGATCCGCGTTAGGAAGCACTGGAGTTAAAGAATAAATAAATAAATAAGCATTACAAAGGTTTGAAACATACACTTTAATAATGTGATAAATACTAATAATAAAAACATGGTTAGTATATTAAATGAATAAATGTGTAACTGAATTAACTATAAAATTATTCAAGTAAAAGTTAAAATACACAAATAATTAAACAAGATTAAATTAAATAATGACAAAACTCATTTTAAAAAAAACAGATTAAAAAGGTGGGTCTTGAGCCTCTTCTTAAAAACCTCTACACTTTCACCGTAATGGTGGAACAAGCCCTCACCATGAGTTTTGGTCCTCACCTTAGGTACGACTAAGAGGCCAGTGCTGGAGGACCTCTTCTTACCTTAAAAGCAAGTCACCTAAATAAGAAGGCGCAAGACCATAATAACATTTGTAAACCATTAAAAGAACTTGAAAATCAATTCTGAAACGCACAGGGAACATCAGTTCCCATCAGTGCCAGTCAAGGCAGGGTAAAAAACCTGAGGCAGACCTAAAGACCTGACCAGACGGTTGCCCATGGTTTGTGATGGCCCGTTACAAGTGGACCTTGGGAGTCAGCTGAAGTTTCCAGAGCAGATTGTAAGGACCTCACTGAGGCCAGAAATGATCCCTACATCTGGCTTAATTAAGCAGGAAGTGATTCTGGAGCTTACAAGGAAGTGCTGCTAGAGATTATAAGGAAGTGCTACTGGAGCTTGTAGCTTCCTGGAAAGAGCTGATGAAGGAAGGGCATGAGGTGGCTGTGGAATGCAGAGTATGTGGATCAAGGGTATTTTCTTAACAATCGGTGCATCAGGCATTCAGGCTCCTTGGGATCAGAGAGATGCAAAGAAAAGGAACTACTTAAAAACACCTTTGGACGCAAACCACAGTTTGATCACCCTTTAGTGGGGTCACCAAAGTGAGGGTGGAGGACTTCACTGAAGATGTTTCTATGCTATACCTTAAAATGCATTTTAAAATTGTTCCAAGATATCAGATTTTTGGTAGGGTGCATCATGTGCTGATCATCCCTGTTACTAGAAAACATAAAGGTCCTTTTTCAAACTGTGACAGGATTCATCCTGTGTGAAGTTCACATGTTCTTCTCGCATGTGTTGGGTCTTGTACAGGCACTCCTGTGGCAAAAAATAAATTGTGTTTTTTAAATTTCCTATTAGAAGTCTGTGTATGTGCCTCTGCAATAGACTAAATCTGTTCATGATGTACCCAAACTTCCTTCAAACAAGCAAAGATATATAGTAGGTGACTGGCCAGTTTTATGCCTCTCTTTTCCAGTTCTTTTTTTGGGGTTTTCATGTTTGTCTTAAAGACCTTGTATAGAAAGAGGGATAGTGAAAGCTAAAGATTATAAAGAACTTCCTCTCCCGCAGCCTAGAGTCCAGTAACAGTCTTTTGTTAGCTTTGTTATTATATTGTATCATCAACACAACTCAACCTTTATTTGTGGAGTTCTTTAACACACCAGCACAGACACAAAGTGCACCAAAATGAGCACAGCCATGAAAATCTTCATAAATAAAAACAAGACGAGAATGTATCTAGAACACATAGATATTTATCTCGTAAAAACATGTTTAACAAAAGGCACACAAGGAAAAAAGCTTGTCATGTAACAAAAGAAAGCAGATACAACTTTAAGAGCTTTTGTAACAATTTCCACAGAGGTGGCCTGCTTTATCTGTAGTGGGAAAAGCATTTCAAGGTTTTGGCACAGCTCCAGAAAAGATCAGATCTCCTTCCTTTTCAACTTAGACCTCTCAGCCTGTACAAGAAACTGGTCAGCCAACCTAAAATGCCATGCCAAAGTATGTAGATAAAGAAGTCTGCAAGGATACAGATGGCCAAGACCATTAAACCATCTAAAAAAAAGAAGTCAACTAATTTTATTATGAATTCTAAAATGCAATCACTGCAGGGAAGCCAAAAAAGTGTTCCATGGATGCTTCCACTTTTGCACTCCAGGAAGAAAACAAGCTGCTTTTGGGTTAGCTGAAAGTGTGGGAAGGAAATCTGCTAAACTCCAAAACATAAAAACATTGCAAAAATCAAAACATAATTTAATAAATACATAGTTTCAATGTGTTGTCTTAAACATGGTTTCACATTTGCAAATTTTCTATGGTAAAAATGTATTTTGTGGTCTAGTTCAGGGGTCCCCAACCACAGGGCCACCAACCGGTTCCAGTCTGTGAATCAATTGGCACTGGGCCGCAGAAGAAATATTTAAGTTATACTCGTTTTATTCGTTTTTTATCTGAGTCTCAACAATCTTTTATTTTGAAAAATCTCTCATTTTGAAGAATAGCCGGATTCTCTCTGCAACACCTTTGATCACTTGAGCTGTAAAGTTCAGTCAGGGGAGCAAAATGACTGCGTCTGAAAATTGTATTGGTTTTGAAGACAACAGGATTCTCTTGGTTACATTTCAGTCACTTGAGCATTAAAAGCAGTCCGGCGCCTTGCAACACGGGAAAAGTTGCATGTGGAATGTTTCTTTAAAATTGGATAAGGGATAAGTGCAAAGACAGAAGAAAAAATGGAAGAATAAGCTAAGACTTTAAAAAAAAGCAGTAGGCTACTAGGAGTCCTACTAAAAGTGTGGATTTATTGCAACAGGAGATTCCCACAGACCGAGTCTGTTTGCATAATATTCATAACATTAATTGGCAGAGGATGTTACCAGAGTTTGATGTTCCTCTGGTGCTGTTATTTGTTTTTATTATTAATAATAATAAAGTTGCATTGCATTCAAGTATACTGTTACTCTGTCGCCCCAGCACCCCAGTGCCACCACCACAGCCACGAAAAGGTTGGGGAACGCTGAACAAGTTAAATTCAACCTTGATAACTACATTTTGAGACCAGTTAATGTACATGGTTGGCTAAAGGGCCCATGTCAGAAAGCATATTGTTTGAATGATGCACTTAGGACTAGTAGCACAACCTCCATTTGTTTTAATTGAAACTATCAAAGCTTAGGTCCAATCGACTTTATATGTCTGAATCAAAACAAGATTGGAGTGTATTGAGAGAAAATGTTTCTCTTCTGTAGGGAAATAGTTACCTGAGCAGACCATGTTTTTTTTTCAAAATAGAGCCAAGAGTTTATAGATATAATCAGAAAAGCAAAGTGCCCAAGTTGAGCAATCCATGACCCCTAACCCCTCGTAGTTTCACCTTTCTGACTCTAAGCCAAGTCTGCTTTGTGCAGATCTCACCACCAATGCATCTAAGAAGTATTTGGGTACCAACCCACATGGTGATTTACCAGCTAGCAAAAATACTTTAAAATCAATTCTAATTTGAGCTGGTAACCAGTGCAAGAGCTGGTCAGTTCTTGTGGCTCTGGTTAAAGCTCTGACAGTCACATTCTGAATAAGCTTCAGTGGTTTTTTTTTTTTTTTTTTTCATTCTGTTTAAAAGAGCAAACAGAAGACTGTTACAGTCATCCAGTTTGCAGGAGATAACGGTATTAATCAACCTCTCTAAAACTTGTCTGAACGTGGGATCTCTGACTCATACCTATTGATTACAATGATAAAAAGCTGATGTGGTTGTGACATTAATGAGAGAACTACAACTCAGGTTTTAGTCCATGATGACATTTTGATTTCCTACTTGACTTTTGATATTAGGTGTGTTTGAGGTGACCCAGCACCTCACCTGGATTGTCGGCAAGACCAGGGTGTGGGCGGGGAAAGGTGCCTCAGATGAAGGCGGACACTGATCTGCAGCGAGAATGAATGTAAAAAGGCAGAGATGGCAACAACCCTGAGATAGTGGTAGCAAAGGCTTTTCACTACATCCACAGTGTAACGTCACATTTCCTCCTCCATACAACGAGAAGATTACTAGGTTGAGGTTGGGGCATAGTGGTCCTGCTAGCAGGTTGTTTCTGACTGGAAAGCATGACACAGGGTACTGTGATAGGTGAGGGACATTGGAATCACTTGCTCATGTGGTCTTGGAGTGTTTTCCCAACTTTACCTGCACCCAACTTTCTTTCTGATTTTTCTTCTTTTTTTTTTTTTTGTTTTACTATCGCTGCGCTCGGCTGCCAGTTAGGATACTTTCGCTCCGAGTTAGCTTAGCTGTTGTTGTTAGTTCCATCCATTTTCTTAACCCGCTATCCCTTTCGCGGTCACAGTGCTGCCTGAGCCTGCGAGGATCCCCCACTCTGCCAAACCTCCGCTGGCCGGTGCCAAGGTACGTCCCCCCTGCAACTTTTTCTTTTTGAATGCGTTTCTTATTGATAGTGTTAGAGATTTTATGATTCTTATTATTCTGTTTTCTTCAGTTCTTGTTTTTGAGTACTCTTGCTTCTTGTTTTTACATACCAGAGTTGCACACTATCAAACCTCAAGGTCTTACATACCAGAGTTGCACACTATCAAACCTCAAGGTCTTACATATCAAACCTCAAGGTCTTGTTGTGTGACCCTTATCTAAGTGTCATGCTGCAAACTGTTTCAGCCTGCTCTTCTTTCCCCTCCCTTAGTGGCTGAACCAGCATGTAAC